>ML815873.1:82867-95109 GCA_009831015.1 Picea engelmannii | reverse complement strand
TATATGAGAAACACAGAAACAGATATTTCCTGAGGAAACCCATGCAGGGTAAAAACCTCTTTTTCTTTATATGATAAGTAATGGTTACAATCTTTACAGTATCATACATATGAGCACCAACTCATATTGAGGCTACAACCTCTGTTTTGCAAGCCGCTAATTTGCTGAGAGCACCAACTCTCTGTTTTCTCTAGCACCCACTAGAAGGAAGCACCAACTCCCTGGTATCTCTAGCACCAACTAGAAAGAATCACCAACTCCCTGAGTGTTTCCAGCACCAACTGGATGGAAGCGCCAACTTCCAATCATACAGGCACCAACCTGTAAAACAGAGAACNCCTTTGAGGACAACAGTCCTCCCGAGCACCTCCCAACCACCCTGAAATATTAATTCTTTGTTACTCAAACTTATTACAATGATATAATGTTCAACAATGGCTTACCAGTCTTATCTCTGTTCTGCTGCATTTCGTTGCTCTGTCTGCCTCATTGCCTTTCTGCTCACATCACTTGCGCAGTCTGGTCTTCTGCTTTTTATGCTCTGTGCACCATATCCATTCTATGCATAGTTACTCTTCTGTCCTATTCAGCTGCTGCACTCTCCTCCTTCTTCACACCTAAATTACCTTTACCAACAACAATCACAACAACCTCCAACAGCAACAGCAACCCCATCTCTTCTCTGTACTGTGCATTTATAGCTTCTGTGCACTTTGTGCATGCAATGTTTGTCATGCCTCTACATGCATACTTTGCGTCGTTATCCTCCACCTCTCGAGTGCTCTATTTGATCATCATCGTGACTCTTCAGCTTCTCGGGTCGTTCATACCACGTGTCCAGCATCACTATATGTTATATTGAGATTCCTCAGTCTCTCTGATAGTTTGAGACTCTTTGTCTTCTCTGAGACAGTCGAACTCTTGATCTTCATCGACCCTAATCGACGGTTCATGATCTTGATGAATCAATGGTCCTGATCTCATCGTGTTGTTCCTTTGTTGGAGATTTTCATCACTCCAAGTCGTGATAGGCGAGACTCTTAGATCAACGGTCCACATCTTTTGATGTATTTGACGGTCACGATCATTTCGCGATCTCGCATCTCGCGATTCCTGTGATGGAGGTTCTCGTCACTCCAAGTCATGATAGGAGAGACTCCGGGATGGAGCTCAGATCAACGGTCCATAATCCTTGGTGATCTGACGGTCCTGATCTTTTCGCGATCTCGCATCTCGCGATTCCTGTGATGGAGGTTCTCATCACTCCAAGTCATGATAGGCGAGACTCCGAGATGGAGCTCAGATCAATGGTCCAGAATCCTTGGTGATCTGACGGTCCTGATCTTTTCGCGATCTCGCATCTCACGATTCCTTTAACTTTCCAATCAGCGAGATGACGATCTTTTGCACGTATCCTCTTAAACCAACGGTCCTTGATTAAATCGTGATCTCGCATCTCGTTGTTCTTTTGACTTTCCAGTCAGGGAGATGACGATCTTTTGCCACGTGTCCTCTTGATCCAATGGTCCTTGATTAACACTTGATCTGACGGCTCAGATCATTTCGCGATTTCGCATATCGCGAAATCGGTATTCTTGATGAAATGAGTTCTTTTCCTCTTGAATTTGCGATCTGCGAAACTCTGATACAGACTTGAATCAACGGTCCAAATGTGATCTTCATTCAGCGGCTGCGATTAAATCGCGAAATCGCTTATCATGATTTTGGGGTTCTTGTTGTCAAGTGAATTGGACATTTCAAAGTCCCGATCCCCGATTCTCCGATGAAGCCTCCTGTCGAGCTTCTCCCGGTGGCGCTCGATCGTTGCCACGCGTCCACACGAATGGACAGTCCAGATCCCATCGAGATTTCATGACTGTTGTTGTCCCAATGCACATGACCTCGAGAACTTCGATTTCCCGATGGCTTATCTCCCTCGCAGCTTCTGCAGATCTGACAGTTGTCGACCTTTCGAAAAATTTGAATGGGATCCAATGGTCACCGGATCTCTGTCTTCCCTCTCCTCTACAAACTCCTGTATCTTGAGCTTTGTTGCGCGCGTTTTCCTTAATGTTGTTCCTCCTGAGCTTTCACGTCTGATTCCCCAAGGGATTTTATCCTTCTCATCCTGCCATCTCCACTGTTGTACTTGCCATCAATGACAAGCATACGCTACTTGTTAAACTTTTGCCAACACATAGTTAGTTACCTTGACAATCTAATTAGCAGAGCTTACAAAAGGAAAGTAGAAGAGGGAATAAGTCTAGTGTATCACGTGTAGGAATAAAGGCCACCATAAGGATGAATACCCATCCTTTGCGCAGTATTTGGAAACTAGAGCATCAAACCCATTACCAAGAGGAGGGTACTATGAAATATGAAATACATGGGGACATCATCTGCTTAATTGTCCATTGCTGCATAAATATCAGAGTATTCCCCAAAATTTATTTTGTAACTTTTGCAAGTCAGTAGGGCACAAAGAGAAGGATTGTCATGCATTCGACCTGATCAGAGAGTGCACTTTAGTTATGTATAGAATTCAAAAGGAAAATGTGGTGACAGAAGGAGGCATTCCACAGTATAATAATATGAGAGGCTTTATTCCAAGAGGTCGAGGAGGATTTGGTAGAGGTCGAGGCAGAGGGGGTTTTGGCAGAGGAGGTAGAGGACCAATAATCTACTACAATTGTAATCAATCGAGACACTTAGATCGTGACTACCCAAATCCTTGTACAACCTACATGTATTGTAGAGCACTGGATCATGCGACAGAAGACTATCCGCAATTACTTGCAAAGTGGCAGGCAAGACGAAATCAGAACCTGAATTAGAACATACAAAAGATATCAAAAAATAAGTGTGACGAAGGACCCAGAATAGCAGGTTTCACAAGTGAAGGAGCTAGGAAAGGGGTTGATGCATCGAATAAACGGACGGAGAATGAGAAATGGGTGAGGAAATTAGTAGGAGCTATGCTGACATTTGACCCACAATAAGAAAAAGAGTTGTATCAGCAAACAAGGAAGAAGATACTAGGACCAGATTGGATAGCATCGACATCATCTGCACCTCTTATGGTTGACATGCCTCTGATCTATGATCATACTATCCCAGAAAGGTTGCTTCAACTGGTAAGTACTTTGAAAGAATTTCTAAAAACTTATTTAGAATTGATGAAAGATGAAATTGCATTGAATGCATTGCATGGAATGATTGATCATTGCGCACAAGAAATGGAAGTTAGTATCGCACATAGGGTAGTGAATCGGGTACTGCGCAAAAAGAGGACAAGCAGAGAGTTTAGACTAAGTGTGCAGATTGGGGAATATGACATGGACAATGTCATTTTAGACTTGGGTTTTGATGTAAATGTTTTACCGAAGCATACATGGGAACTGATTGGGAAGTTGAAGTTAATTTGGTCTCCCATATAGTTAATATTGGTAAAACAGCACAAGATAGTACCAATTGGTCGATTGTTAGGGGTACCTAAGAATATAGATGGGGTGCACAGTATAGCAGATTTTGAAGTCATCGAGATTGTGTATAATTGTTAACCATATCCAGTGCTAATGGGGATTTAATGGGCCTTTGAAAATTAAGTGATTATTAATCTGAAGAAAAGAGAAATGATCTTTGAAGTAGGGTACTTGAATTTTATCACACCGTTGGATCCGACAGAAGGAAAGAGGTATATAGAACTAGCTAAAGGGAACAAAATTGATAACATGTATAATATGACTACGCGAATGGATGACTAGGCTAATCTGACTGCAGATGGCATTGTAAGTTGGAGAAGCATTAGCTCATGTGTGTGAGATTCAGAGGAAGGTTTGGAACACTGGAAACAAAGGATGCATGAAGTATCAACAAGACAGTGTGCCCACATTACTCGATCGTTGTGCTAGATTGGAACAGAGTTATGTGACCCACCTAAGTATGATGGTTTGACTGACATAGGATCTTTTGTAAAGGCGTTTGAGTTGCATATACCCAAACAACAAAGATTATTGGCATTAGATGTTGTCTTGAAGGCCACTCCAACTAGATGGTGGGATTCACATAAAGAAGGAATAAAATACTGGAAACAGTGTAAAATATTAATGCAAGTTAGATTTGGTACTGAGGTTGAGTATATTGCACAGAAATATGCAGGAGTAAGTGACCCTACAAATCATATTGCACAGTGCAGAAAGATATGGAGTTTGATACCAAAGAAGGAATGGATGCATAGGTTCATACATACATTGGATATGATCCCAAAGAACTGGTACCTAGAACTAGAGATGTGCATAGAAACAATGAATTGGGATGAGCTAACTCAAAGGTTTAATATAGCATTTACTTTTGAAAATGAATCTCCATTAGTAGATGCAGCTTTGCGTGCCGTTAGAAATAAGATTTTTTCAATGGAAGGGCCAATGGATGTAATACCTATGTGTTGGCATTATTGATTGTATGTTGTCATTGATGGAAACATGAATCAAACATGGACAGTAATCAAACATGGATAGACAAGAAATAACAAGGATATGCTTGATGAGTGGTATCAAAGGATAAACTATAAGTCATGACAACACATAATTTAAATTATGTTGAATACAGAGGAAGTTTGAAGAAATGCTCAGGACAAAGAGATAGTATAGAGGAACAATTGTTTGAAGTTGTTATAAAGATGGAGAAAGATGAAGGAGTTCATTGGTGTGAACCTGAGAAAGAATGAGAATGTTGAGGATGTTGAAGATACAAGTCAAATAGTGAATTGGCTTGGAGACATTTCTATTGATAGAATATTACATTGGGATACCGAGGAGTACAAAGAAGTAATGAATAAATCTATGTGAGATAGATCTAAGTAATGAAGGGAGATAGATCTAAGTGAAGCTTGGAACGTGCGATTGAAGATGAGGGAGTGAATAAATCTCTGGATAAATTGTTGAAGAAAAGTTTTGTAAAATATGGATACAAAACTTAAACACATGGAATGTCCAATCAAGATTGAATAAAATATGATCGTTAAATGGAGGAGAAGTACATAATCATGGGGTTTAGAGTTAGATCGACACTAACCGTCAGATTGCGAAGAGGTTGAATAAGGATCATCATATCTCATGGTAGAAGGCGGAATAAATACAATCGTCCATCCAATCCTGGATTAAAACATCGTCATAGATTTAATGGTGGTGAAAAATAATGTGATGTAGAACCATCCATCTGACCACAGGTCATATCAATGGCGGACAAATATTTTCGCATAGCAAAGGTGCGAAGATTTTAACATGGGGCAGACCCCCCAAAATATTGTGGGTCATCGATCACAAAACCATGTGTCGGTTAGAGGTTTATTTGGGGGTCCACAACATTGAGATATGAGCCAGGAACCCAGCCCCCGAAATGGTGGGTACCATCCATCCAACAAATGATTAAGTTTGCACCGTCGATTAAGTCAGACCAGACATTGCTAGTACTCATATGTGTAGCCCTAGGTTACAAGTTTTGTTATGTAGGAAGCGTGAGTGATTAGGGCTAAGGCCACAAGCTAAGGGCATAGCCGTTGATCATATGGAACCTAATGAGCTCCTAGATGACGTTAGCACGGTTTGAATAGTAAGTGCTTCTGGAGAAGCACTTGGTTACAGTTCGTGGCCATATGAAAACAGGGACCTAGTGAAAGGACAATGAGGACCTGAATACAGGAATTGACAATAAAGGCTAGATACAGTCTATAATGGAGCTCGAAGCAACCAGAGGATGGAATCGAAGTCATTGTAGAGGAATATAATTCATAGTGAAAGAATCTATAGAGAAGGATCAAGAAGGAATTCACATGAATTGGTTGAGGATTGAAATAAGGATTTGATCCATAAATGTGATCAAATGGAAGAGGGCTTGATATAGAAAATAAGGGCAGACGTGAAAGCTATAGTATGATCAATTGAATTAAATATTAATGGAGTCCAATCCTAGATTAAAACATCGTCGTAGATTTAATGGTGGTGAAAAATGATGTGATGTAGAACCATCCATCTGACCACAGGTCAGATCAACAGTGGACAAATATTTCACATAGCAAAGGTGCGAAGATTTTAACATGGGGCAGACCCCCCGAAATATTGTGGGTCGTCGATCACAAAACCATGTGTCGGCTAGAGGTTTATTTGGGGGTCCACAACATTGAGATATGAGCCAGGAACCCAGCCCTCGAAATGGTGGGTATCGTCCATCC
This sequence comes from Picea engelmannii, assembly GCA_009831015.1. Lineage (NCBI taxonomy): Eukaryota > Viridiplantae > Streptophyta > Pinopsida > Pinales > Pinaceae > Picea > Picea engelmannii. The sequence goes on along the minus strand of ML815873.1, from coordinate 88,880 downwards.
AACAAATGATTAAGTTCGCACCGTCGATTAAATCAGACCAGACATTGCTAGTACTCAGATGTGTAGCCCTAGGTTACGAGTTTGGTTATGTAGGAAGTGTGAGTGATTAGGGCTAAGGCCACAAGCTAAGGGCATAGTCTTTGATCATATGGAACCTAATGAGCTCCTAGATGGTGTTAGCACGGTTTGAATAGTAAGTGCTTCTGGAGAAGCACTTGGTTACAGTTCGTGGCCATATGAAAATAGGGACCTAGTGAAAGGACATTGAGGACCTGAATACAGGAATCGACGATAAAGGCTAGATACAGTCTATAATGGAGGTCGAAGCAACCATAGGATGGAATCGAAGGCATTGTAGAGGAATCTAATTCACTGCGAAAGAATCTATAGAGAAGGATCAAGAAGGAATTCGCATGAATTGGTTGAGGATTGAAATAAGGATTTGATCCATAAATGTGATCAAATGGAAGAGGGCTTGATATAGAAAATAAGAGCAGATGTGAAAGCTACAGTGTGATAAATTGAATTAAATATTAATGGAGAATATTAATATAAATATTAATGGAGAATATTAATATAAATATTAATGGAGAATATTAATAAAAATGTTAATATTGATGGAGAATATTAATATTAATATATGGAGATTAAATATTAATGGGGAATATTAATACAAAGGTTAATATTAATGGAGAATATTAATATTAATATATGGAGTATAAACACAAAAGAGAAAAAAGTTAAATGGAAACAGATTTTTATGTAAAAATAAATATGAAAGTAAAATAATAAAAAAGGTAACTTTATGTAAAAAGTAAATAAAAAATAAAAAATAAATTTACATGAAAAGGAGTATTAAAAGATAAAAAGAAAAAAAAAACGAATTTAAGTAAAAAGTCAAAAAAAAGTTAAATGGTATTTGCCCTTGATTTTAAAACCCATGGTATTGTGAAACGTGAAAATGAAAAGGGAGAATGGAGAATTAATATTTAATATTTAATCAATGGGCGAATAAACATGATATGAAGGATTATGAATAATAAAAAAGGAAGAAAATTATTATTAAAATAACATTATTATCACTGAAATGAAGAGATGCATTGAAAGACTCGTTGTTTCAATGTCATACACCTTTTGAATGGCTATATAAACAAAATCTTGTGTTGGAAAAAGGATGTATCTCAGTGGATCAAATATTAATACAATGGATTGAATGAAAGTTCATTCTTTATCAGGTTAGTGCATGTTTACAAGTCGGGTCTTGTTATGAGGGTTGGATTCATCACTTCCCAGTTGGATCTAAGAACTAGAAGTTGGGTCTTGTATCTGAGAGTTGGATCTCTCTTATTCAATTTGTATTGAATATTTTGAAAATTAGTATCATGTGTACTTATTCAAGTTTAATAAATATATGATATTTATTTTCTTTATATGGCTTGTGTTTTTATAACTATTATATATATTTATGAATAAGTAATTGAAATACGTATATGTTATTCAGTTAATTGAAGTAATCCGAGAAATTGTGAAAATTGTCCAAAAGTTCAAGACAGTGATTCACCCACCGCCCCCCCCCTCTTAGTGTTAGTGTGTGTTTCAACAATTAGTATCAGAGCCAAGTTTTCTTCAAGAAAAATATTCTAATCACTCGAAGGAATATCCTACTAAACACACAAATGGATGGACAAGTGGCTCTCTCCACAAATGAATCTCCCTTATTTGATTGAACATACTACTCTTCATGGAGGGAAAGAATGAAATTGTATCTAAAGTCAAGAGGACATGGCATTTGGGACTCAGTAGTATGTAAGCCTTGGTACTTAACTACCTCAAAGAAGAAATCCAAAACTATAAAAGAAGCAAAGAGAAACAATTCAATGGCATTAAAAGCAATCCAGAATGGACTGTCAGACCAAATCAAAGAAAAGACGGGGCATTGCACCTTTGCTAAAGTATTATGGCTCCAGCTGGAGAATTCCTATCAGATTAAAGTACAGAACACGGAAGAAGACAACTCCATCAAGGAATTGATACAATCCCCAATGATCAATGAATAAGACAACTCCATCAAGGAATTTATGCAACCCTCGGTCATCAATAAAGAGGACAACTCCGTCAAGGAATTGATGTGATCCCCAGTAATCATTGAAGAAGACAACTCCATCAAGGAATTGATGCATACCTCAGTAATCACTAAAGAAACATTATTGAATCTTAAGACTGATGTTATAGTTGCATTAGAAGAGATGTGTATGGGACCAGAAAATAGTTTATGTATTAAAGTTCCTAGGGAGGCTCTTGACCATATTGAATACACAGTTATTTTCACTTTAGAAGAGTTAGATAAACTTCAAAATAAAGATATGTTGCTACAACAATAGTTATATCAATCTGACATAAATAAACATGAAGAGCATGAACAAAAGATTTAGCTAGAATACAAAGAAGAAGAGATCAAAAGATTGAAGACTAAAGTTGTTGATTTAACAAAAGAATTGAAAGAGTTGAAGACATATGACAAGCCCAATAAATGCACAGAAGTCTTAGAAGAAACAAAAGAAATGGTCATCAATCTAAAGATTCAACTTGAGGAAGCTAAGGAAATTAACGAAGCCCTGAAGATACAGTTGACAAAAAAGGGAGAATCGTGTCACATGTTGGAATTGGAAGTTATCAACCTCAAAATGAAGAATGAAAAGACGAATGCAATTGTCAAATTCCAGAACAGCTCAGTTATTTTGGATAGGATCTAGAATAGTGAAAGACAAACCAATGACAAAACTAGTCTTGGGTACAACAAGAAAGAAGGTGGTAAGTGGACCCCCATTCACAAACATGAGGAAGGCCCATCCTCCTCAAAGGGAAAAAGTGTAGTCATAGACCAAATACAAGCTCAGAACTTTGTTAATAAAGGAAGCTATAAAATTCAAAACCAAGAAGCATATCAAAAGGCAGACTTCTCATGTCAAAACAGACTCAAGTATGGAAACACCTTCAATAGTTATTGCTTTTCCTGTCATAACGTTTTTCATAAAGCATTGGAATGCAAGAGTCTTGAAAGGAAAAATTCAGGAAGGTCCAATAACTTAATGAGATGTTGGAGATGCAATTGTGTTGGGCACACAACAAATTTTTGTCATACAATGAGATGCTACAACTGTGATAGGTTTGGCCACAAATCTCAAGACTGTAGGAAATCAAGAAGCTGACCCATGAGGAATAATCCATACAATTCAGGAAGAAAATATAATGAAGTTTGGAAGAAAAGAGGAAATGACAAATCTCGAAGGACAAATTTATAAAGGAAAGGTCCAACAAGCAGAGTGTCTCATGGAAACATTTGGAGAAAGAAATCATAACAAAGCTACAAATATTTAGAAAATACAAAGCTCCGAGAGAATGAAAATGTGTACCTTCCTACCATGCCTCTCTGAGATGCATAAAAGGATCAAAAACTCTTCTTGAATAATTCATAAAAGAAAAAGAAAAAAGGGGGGGGGGGTGGTCTCTCGATGAGGAATGAAAAATCACATCAACTAAAGAATTTGAAAGCAGCAAAGGAGTTCAAAATATATAAAGATAGAGCATGAAAAGGGAAAATTGATTAACGAAAAAGAGCAGAAAATTCCTTTGGTATCAAAGAACTGAAATTGGTAACATACCTTAACAATTGGTTGTAAAATGGAAATTAAATCAATTGGTATCAATCTATTAGTAATGATCATTTGGTATCACTGTAAATGATATATTGGTATTCATGTGAAAGATCAGAATATCAAAAAGAATAAAGTGGCATATCAAGAAGATCAGTAAGATTCACACCCTTGTCCTTTATGACAAAAGGGGAACATATTAAAACCCTATGAAATAGTAAAAACTCAAGGGGAGTATTTAATTTGGTCATCAAATGAGGAATTCATTGGATTATGTTGAAAAGAGTTGATCACTACAAAAGTTGGTATCAAAGAAGACCACCTATTTGAACACAAAATCCCAAGAGACTGAGATAGCAGCTGGCACATTCACAGGGGGAGAGAAGTAGTAAGAGTTTCACTCTTTGTCATTGATTTCAAAGGGGGAGAGAAGCAGTAAAAGTTTCACTCTTTTTCATTGATGTCAAAGGGGGAGAGAAACAGTAAAACAAATTTGGTATCAGTAAAAGCAAACTCAATTCCCCAATTTGAAGATGATATCAGTGGTAGGAGGAGAAAAGGTACAAACTCATTTGTTTTAAAGATATGTTCCCCTCAATACCAAAGGGGGATATTGTTGGCATTATTGATTGTGTGTTTTCATTGATGGCAATAAGAATCAAACATGGAAAGACAAGAAATAACAAGGATATGCTTGATGGGTGGTATCAAAGGATAAACTATAATTCTTGACAGCACAGAATTTAAATTATGTTGAATACAGAGGAAGTTTGAAGAAATGCTCAGGACAAAGAGATAGTACAAAGGAACGGTTGTATGAAGTTATAAATATGGATAAAGATGAAGGAGTTCACTGGTGTCAACCTGAGCAAGAATGAGAATGTTGAGGATGTTGAAGATACAAGTCAAACAATGAATTAGCTTGGAGATATTTCTATTGATGGAATATTACATTGGGATATAGAGGAGTACAAAGAAGTAATGAATAAATATAAGTGAGATAGATCTAAGTAATGAAGGGAGATAGATCTAAGTGAAGCCTGGAACGCTCGATTGAAGACGAGGGAATGATTAAATCTCGGGATAAATTGTTGAAGAAGAGTTATGTAAAATATGGATACAGAACTTAAACACATGAAACGTTTGATCAAGATTCAATAAAAGAAGACTGTTAGATGAAGGAGAAGTGCAGAATCATGGGGTGTAGAGTTATATTGATGCTAATCGTTGGATCGCAGAGAGTTTGAATAAGAATTGTCAGATCTCATGGTAGAAGGCGAAATAAATTCAACCGTCCATCCAATCCTGGATTTAAACATCGTCATAGATTTAATGGTGGTGAAAAACAATGTGATGTAGATCTAGTCATCCGACCACAGGTCGGATCAACGGTGGACAAATATTTCCCATAAAAAAGATGTTAAGAGTTTAACATGGGGCAGACCCCCCGAAATATTATGGGTCGTCGATCACAAAACCATGTGTCGGTTAGAGGTTTATTTCGGGGTCCACAACATTGAGATACGATCTAGGAACCCAGCCCCCGAAATGATAAGGACCATCCATCCAACGAACTATTAAGTCTGCACCATCGATTAAGTCAAACTAGACATTGCTAGCACTCATTTGTGTAGCCCTAGGTTATGAGTTTGATTATGTGGGAAGCGTGAGTGATTGGGGTCAATACCACAAGATAAGGGCATAATCGTTGATTATATAGAACCTAATGAGCACCTAGATAAAGTTAGCATGGTTTCAACAGTAAGCGCTTCTGGAGAAACACTTGGCCACAATTCGTGTCCATATGAAGACAGGGACCTAGTGAAAGTACTTTGAGGACCTAAATATAGGAATCGACGATAAATGCTAGATACGGTATATAATGGAGGTCGAAGAAACCAGAGGATGGAATCAAAGGAATTATAGAGAAATCTAATTTGCATCAGAAGAATCTATAGAGAAGGATCAAGAAGGAATTCACATGAATTGGTTGAGGATCAAAATAAGGATTTGATCCATATATGTGATCAAATGGAAGAGGGCTTGATATAGAAAATAAGGGCAGATACGAAAGCTACAGTATGATAAATTGACTTAAATATTAATGGAGAATATTAATATAAATATAAATGGATTAAATATTAATGGAGAACATTAATATAAATGTTAATAGTAATGGATAATATTAATATTAATATTAATATATGGAGATTAAATATTAATGGAGAATATTGATATAAAGGTTAATATTAATGGAGAATATTAATATTAATATATGGAGTATAAATACAAAAGAGGAAAAAGTTAAATGGAAACGGATTTTTATGTAAAAATAAATATGAAAGTAAAATAATGAAAAA
>ML815873.1:48028-79546 GCA_009831015.1 Picea engelmannii | reverse complement strand
GAGTAGTTTTCACTGCATTTAAGGGATTTATTCATAAGTTCCTTGAAGTTTGTTTAGATGATTGGACTATGTTTAATCTATTAAAATATCATATAGAAGTATTGATATTAATGTTGGATAGGTGTAGACAATGTCAGATTTCATTGAATTTTAAAAAAATGTGTTTTTTGTACACCTTTTGGAATTGTGTTGGGTCATGTGGTATGTAAGAAAGTATTACTAATGGATCCTGCCAAGATTGTAGTGATTGTGGACTTACCACCACCTATATCGGTATGACAGTTAAGAGCAACACTGGGCCATACATGATACTATAGGAAGTTCATTAAAGAGTCTTATAACTACGCACCAACAAACATGGAGATAGTTTCCCTAGTGATATGATCAAACAACTTTACCTCAGGAGGAAAAATCAGTGAGAGGGAATGAAGATAGTTTATCGATATTGGGGAGGAAGAGAGGGCAATGAAAATGAAAGAATAAATTCAACATAACCAACCATAAAAAATTAAAATACTAGGAGTTCAAGGGTATGGGTCAGCTTGATGATGAGAAGGAAGTATGAATTTCATTCTCTAAGATGTAGACTAATTGAAATCGCATCCTATGAGTTGTAATAGCATGTGTATTGATATTGTTAGAGGAGCTAAAACCAAGGCAATCCATGGGGGTGAAAAACTACTAGCCAATAGCAACCGAATTCATAGGGCATTGGATGAAGTTATTGCATAGCAAGGAAAATAAATCTTATAGGCATATGTGAGTGGGGATAATACTAGGTAATGCAATGAGCTCAAAGGAAGTACTTAACATGCCATTTTGAAGAAGTATATACTTGAAAATGGGAAAGGTGAAGGACCTAGCATATGTATCCATGAGACAAAGGGAGCCTTGCGGCAAGTATCTAAACACATGAAACTAAATACTTAAAGTGAAAGCACTAATGAAAATAAATCTGATAGGGAAAATGAAATCATCAAACAAAGGTAATGATCCAGTGTATGTAACATCCTCGTTTTTAAACCTTAAACTAGCAATGTGTATTGTAAATGTAATATATGGTTGAGGGCCAAGCGATGTAATATGTAACTGATGTAAATTGAATATAATGAATAAAATGTATCGCCAACTGAAGATGGACATGGACAAAGATTTGGGGGCTTAGTTTCCACAAGAGAGAGAAGGGGTCCAAGGGGGAGCGTTTACCCATGTTTATTAAACCCAAACCATTTCTTTCTAAATTATATTTAATTTGAACCTTCTATTTTTTGGTTGAGTGTTCTAGAGCCCAATCATTGAATTCATATAAGAGGGTGGGTGTGAGAGTCGCTTCCCATAGTTATCGAGAGCATGGGGGTTGAGTACAATCATCTTGGGGAAGAGTGCAAGTCAAGCAAGCAAGAGAAAGAGAGGAAATTTGTATGGGGAGGAGACCAGAATTACATATTCACGTTTTTCATGGAGAGCAATTTTTACATGGAGTTTTTGGACAATAAAGGAGTTTTGAGTGTTGAATATTGAAGGAAGTTGGTGTGGGTGTGTTTGGAAGTTGTTTAGAGCTCTAATTTCATGGAGAAAGAGGTTGTGGGCATCTGAGTGATGTTATGTGAAAAATTCGTCAAGGGAACCATGCCTTTTGTTGTTGGGCAAATCCATGTTGTAGTTGTAGAATTCTTGAAGTCCCAACTAAGATATGTTCCTATCCAACCTGTGTTGGAAGCCCTAGAGGGGAGTGGAAAGGTCTGAGGGAATGTGAGAAGTGAAGGGGGATTCAATCCCTTGGGTTGTGCAGGTTGTTGGGAAGAGAGTTGGTGGACTATAGTTAGTTGTTGGAACTGAATTTTGAGAGGGCGACATTAGCCATCCTTAGAGACCACCATCTCTTGTGGATTCATAGCCCAAACTCGAGGGTGACTTGTTGTTGAGAACTGCAACAACAAGTCCATGATTGGGAGGAACATCCATCCTTTGCAGTCAGTTGCATATATCTTAGGCTAAGTGTTCTTATTTGTCGTTTCTATTCATGTCAAATGTTGATATAGTTGTTGTGCATCTTACTCTGAGTTAACTTTGTTACTATTACTTGTTGTGAGCATAAAGATGCATTCAAATCTCTATTTATGTAATAGAATGTTGTTGTATGTTGTTTATTTATTGTTGTGCACAGTTAAGAAATTAAATTTATGTTTTTAATTGGCATGGACCATTATATCAACTTGAATGGCATGATATGTGTGTTATTTCCGCATTTAGATTTGGTATCAAAAAATTTTATTGGGTCGTCTTAGCAGTAATGTGATATAGCTTGGGGATGGGTATGTTACAAATTGGTATCAGAGCTTACGTTCAACATTGAACCTATATGGCCCAAGAACCAGAGAAAATTTGGTAAAATTTGTTATTACAGATTTCGGTCTATGTGAATTTGGTGGGAAATGGTGAAAAATCAAAGTGAAATCCCAAAATTCGTGAGCAAATTGAGTTTTAAATAACCGAGAACTATTTGAGAGGTTCAATGGCATAAATTGGATGGATTGTAGAGTTAGATTCGACTTGCAAGGTCAAATTTTGCGTTTTAATGGAAGCTAAAGGAGATGGGGAGAGTTTGAAGAATCGATGGTCGAAATCGCATTTGATCTCGATATCAACAACCCATATTCATTTTAATAAATTTAAAAATTTATAAGGTTTTTCAGAGTTAGGAATATTGAGCAGATCAACAACCAAGATTCATTTTCGGTAGTTGGGAAAACGAGACAAATTGATAGTCTAGATTCATTTTCACCCATTGGGACGTTGGAGTCGATCAATGATCAGGATTTTCTTTCAGAACTTAGAAAACAAGACAAATTGACAGTCAAGACTCATCAGCAAAGTTGGGAGAAGTTTGATAGATAAACAACCGAGATCATTTTGAATGGAAGATCGATGGCACAAATTCATCTAGGATTTGATCGAAAAATTTCCAAGTATTGGAGTTCACCAAGAGGGATCATCGATGGCCGGTGGTCAGGTCGATGAAAGGAGAAAAGTGTTTGGTTCAGCCAAAAAAATATTTGATCGTCGATGGTCGATGATCGAGGATCGACAAATTTAGTGTTAAGATTAATGTTGTTATTAGGTTATTTTCAATTTTCTCAAAGCAGCATCATAAAGAGGATCACTGAAAGAAACACAATCACAAGGTACACAACATTTTATCCTGGGAAACCCTCATGGGGGAGAAAACCCAACAAAAACTTCCCAAGTGATAGATTGACAATACAATGCCAAGACTAAGACAAAAACTCCAAGAATAAGCTAGGACTGAGCATGCACCTCTCTTCTCCTTCCTTCTGAAACTACAACTTCCTTCAAAAGATGTGCACTAGATGAGTGAGTGAGTGAGTAAGAAAGTGAGGCACCATCCTCACTTATAAATACTTGTTGAGGAGGCACTAGGGTTATGTCTCTTCACTTAGTAGGGATGACTTCTTCCAAGAGTGGTTAAAACCACTTTATAAACCCTAGGGGATGAATTTACAAATGCCATTGTATAAATATGGTTTGACCAATCCATAAAAGGGGATTTGGTCTTATACAAGTCCCGACATGATCAATCCACAAAAGGGGATTTGATCTATAAGATAATAACTCAAATATAATTAGAATATTCTTCGAAGTTACAATATTTCAACACTCCCCCTTAACAAGAAGGGTATTCTACTAACATAACCCAATACAACATCATAAAGAGAGAGAGAGAGAGGGAAACATCATCATCAACATCTAGAACACTGACTAGCACATCTACAAATCATCGGAAGTTTTTCTCGTCATCAATATCATCATCGTTCACAGAATGGAGTTGGAGTAGCATCATCATCATCGACATGAAGTTGAAACATCAATATCAATTAGCATAAAGCTATAACAACAATATCACCAACCCCAGGTCGGTACACCATCATCGATAGCATGAGGTTGATACAACATCATCAATAGCATGAGGTTGAAATAACAACATCATCAACAACACGAGGCTGAAACAACAACATCATTAGCATGATGTTGAGATAACAACATCATCATCATATGGCAACAGAATGAGGCAGGTGCAACAACAACATTTTGTGGTACTCTGACAGACCGTCCTTATCGGACCTTCGGGATCTACCCAAGAATCATAAGATTCCCTAGGATATAAAATCCTTACAAGCTACCACATGCTACTCTGATTGATCGTCCCTACCAGGCCTTCGGGATCTGCCTAGGAATCATAAGATTCCCTAGGATATAAAGTCCTAAAAGAGCTACCACTACTGACCATAACTGGAATATGCATGCACAAGTACTCTGACAGACCGTCCTTACCGGACCTTCAGGATCTACCCAGGGATGATCAATCCCCTAGGATATAAAATCCTAACGGAGCTACATGTTGTTGGTCGAATACTATAGTATCATCAGCATCACTCCTCCTTTCAAGGGAGGTCCTTTCGGACAATACCAAGCTTGTCTTGGAAGTACTCAAACTTCACATGAGACAGAGGCTTGGTCAACACATATGCAACCTACTCATATGTGCCAACATATTAGAGCTTTACAGCTCCCCTTTGCACCATATCACGAATGTAGTGATACTAGATCTCTACGTGCTTCAACTTATCATGGAACATTGGGTTCTCCTTCATCTTTATGCAACTCTAGTTATCACATAGAATCATGGTGGCTTCCATCTCCAGGTCGAATAGACCTGTCAACAACTTCTGAATCCATATGACTTCACAACTAGCAGAACATCCTACAATATATTCTACTTTTGTAGTGCTAAGAGAAATATTGGATTGCTTCCTGCTTTTCCATGAAGTCATGACTGACCCTAAACTAAAACAACATCCTAAAGTGCTCTTTCTATCAGAAGCACTTACAACCCAATCTGAATCAATATAACCATACAGTTTGAATTCATGATCTCCAGTATAATAGAGACCATAATCCAATGTACCCTTAAGGTATCTCATCACATGCTTTGTAGCTACAAGGTGAACACATCTGGGCTCTACCAGATATTGGCTCAAGGTGTTCACAGAAAATCATATATCGTCAGATACATCAACAAACCAATAATTTGTTTGTATAGAGTAGCATCAACCAACTCTGACAAAGTATCAACCAGAAGATTCAAATTTGTTTTCATGGATTTTTTCATGGATTTACATTCCTTCATGTCAAGTCTCTTCAGTATTTCAACTACATACTTCCCTTGGTTAAGGAAGATCTTCTCTAGACTCTTCCAAACTTCAAGACCTAAGAAATCATGCATCAGGCCTAGGTCTTTCATCTCCAACTCTGTAGTGAGTTTCTTCTTACAATCTGTGATGAGTTTTTCTTCTCATGTTAAGAATAAATCATCCACATACAGTAGCAATATAATTGGATCATCATTCATACCCTTGAAGTAAAGTTTAGAATCATCTTTACTCTTGGTAAAGCCTAGGCTTGTCAGGAAACTATCAATTTTGTCATACCAAGCTCTAGGAGCTTGCTTCAACCCGTACAGAGATTTCTTCAAGCTGCAGACATGAGTCTTTCTATATTAAACTTCAAACCCTTGTGGTTGTTATATATACACTTCTTCTTCAATAACACCATTTAAGAAGGTTGTTTTCACATCCATCTGGTGTAACTCCCACTTCATTTTGGTTGCAAGAGCTATGGCGGTTCTGATAGAAGTGTATCTAGCTACAGGAGCAAATGTCTCTTCATAATCAATACCTTCCTTTTGAGAAAAATCATGAGCCACAAATATTGCTTTATGTTTTTCAATACTTTCGTACATTGTGTGTTTTATCTTGTATATCCACTTGGAAGATACCACATCTTTGTTCTTTGGCCGGGGAACTACTTCCCATACATCATTCTTTATAATGGACTGGTATTCTTATGTCATGAAATCCACCCATTATTTATTATGAATGGATTCTTCAAAGCATGTAGGTTCCTTTTCTATGAGATCATACATCAAGGCCATATAGCTCGAGAATGGGTTAGGTTTCTTACTTTGTCTCATGGTTCTTTCTGGGGCACCATACTTCTCTGCATATTGAATAAGTTCTCTCGCCCAAGCTGGCTTTCTCTTTTCATAGATCATCATGCGGGGAGGTTATTGAGATTCTATCATATCATGATCTTGTGGAATCTCATCAACAGGGGTAACTGTAACTTACTTCATGGGTTCTACAACTCTGGGAGCTACAGGTTCTTCTTCATATTATTCTTCAAGATGGCATTTCCTTGATCTCTTGAGTGTTGCATCTTCATCAATGGTAACATATCTGTTGATCTCAATATGATGGTAACCAGGTATGTAAATTTTGAAGGCCTTAGAGACATCACAGTATCCAACAAATATTCCCTTCTTTCCTGAGGGATCCAACTTAGTTCTCTTTTCTTTTGGAATGTGTACAAATACTGGACAACCAAATATTTTGAGATGGCTTACTTTTGAATTCTTTCTCGTGAACATTTCTTCAGGGGTTTTGAATCCAAGTGCACTATGGGATAATCTGTTTTGGACATAAATTGTTGTTCTTGTTGCTTCAGCCCATAAGTACATTGGAAGATCATGATCGTGAATCATAGTATTTACCGATTCCATAATTGTTATACTATTTCTTTCTTCTACACCATTTTCTTGAGGATTATAGGGAGTGGTGAGCTCCCTCTTAATCCCGACATCTCTGCAAAAGCTTCCAAATTCAATTGAGTTGTACTCTCCTCCATTATCTGACCTGAGTATCTTGATTTTTCTTTCGGAGCGGTTTTCTACCAAGGCTTTGAATTCCTTGAACTTTCTGAGTACTTCATCTTTTGATTCCAAGAAATAAACCCAAGTCTTACAAGAGTAATCATCAATAAATGATACATAGTATACATATGCACTTAGAGAGGTTAATGGCATTGGACCACATATATATGAGTGGATGAGTTCCAATATTCATTATGCTTTACTGTCGCTCTTTGAGAAAGGATTATTTATGTTATTTCCTTGTACACATCCCTTGCATACACCTTCATGATAAACCTTAAATTTTGGTAAACCTGTAACTACCTTGCTTACATATGGTAAGGCTTTTTAGACTTAGAATTAGGCGAAACAACACAGGTGAGGCAAATCTCACAATCTATATTATTGAATGAGGACTGATTACATCATTATATAGGAAACTACTCTACTTAGTCGGTTACATCAAACCACAAATAACTAGACTCTACTTACGCTATTGACTTTGTCAACTGACTCTTACTCCATTATTTCCAAGTCTCCCCCTTAATATAGAATGGATTGAATTCTACACCTAACATCTCCCTAAATAGCTCAAACTTAATCTTTCCAAGAGGCTTAGTGAAAATATCAGCAGCATTTTCACTAGTATTACAATACATAAGAGCTATTTCATTTGACTGCAATGTTTCTCTAACAAAATGAAATTGAGCATCAACATTCTTTGTCCTTGCATGAAAAATCAGATTCTTCGCAAGATTGATTGAACTTTTATTATAACATTTGATCATTGTAGGTTCCTTTTGTTATTTTCCAACATCTTGAAGAAGTCTTCTCAACCAAATAGCTTCACAAGTTGTTGCACACAAAGATTTATATTCTGCTTCAGTAGAAGACAAAGATATAGTAGGCTTATTTTTACTTCTCCATGAAACAACCCCGGATCCAATGCCAAATGCATATCCATTGGTTGATCTTCGATCATCCGGATTTCCATCCCAATCAGAATCTAAGTAACCTGTCAACTCAACATTAGATGCATCAGTATATTTAATACCATAATCAAGTGTTCCTTTTAGATACCTGAGTACTGCCTTTGTTGCATTCCAATGGCTTTCTAGAGGTTTCGCCATAAACTGACTTAACACACTCACAGAGTATGCAATATCAGGTCTGGTTGTGGTGAGATAATTCAAACTACCCATCATTTGTCTATACATAGTGCCATTCACCTCCTTTGAACCATCATCACAAGAAAGTTTCACATTCTGCTGCATGGGAACGGTAGAAGACTTACACTGATCCATTTTGAATATCTTAAGTACTTCTCTGACATACTTACTCTGACAAACAAAAGTTTAGCCTTCATTTCTCCAAACTTCAAGACCTAGGCAGTAATGTAACTCACCAAGATCTTTCATTTCAAAAACTTGTGATAACTTCTCCTTGATTTCATCAATTAATTTCTCTGCATTTTTTGTAATTATCAAATCATCAACATATAATGAAATCAATACTATATACCCCTGCTCATCAAATTTGGTATACAGATTTGGATCACTTTTGCTCCTCATAAAACCTTGTTGAAGAAAGAAAGAGTCTATCTTCTCATACCATGACCTAGGTGTTTGTTTTAGTCCATACAATGCTTTCTTTAACTTACACACTAAGTGTTCTTGCACTTGTTCCACAAACCCCTCAGGTTGAGTAAGGTAAACCTCTTCCTTTAACTCACCATTCAAAAATGTAGATTTAACATCTAACTGGTGTAGTTTCCAATGGTACTTTATAGCTAAAGCAATTAACAATCTGATAGTATTCAATTTAGCTACTGGTGCAAATGTTTCAGCATAATCAATACCTTATGTTTGTGAATACCCCTTTACAACCAATCTAGCCTTATATTTGTCTATACTACAATCTGATTTAAACTTGGGTTTGTATATCCATTTGCATCCAATGGGCTTCTTATGTTTAGGCAATTCAGTCAATTCCCAAGTATTGTTTTTCGTTATAGAGTCATATTCTTCCTCCATTGCATTTCACCATTCATCATGTTCATTGGCTTCATCAAAACTCATGGGTTCTATGACATTTGAAATGCTACTCATTAGAGCATAGTCTCTATACCTCTCAGGGAATCGAACCTGTCTTGAAGATCTTCTCAATTGATTATCTTCCTCCCCACTTTGTGAAGATATGTCTTCGCCTCTAGGTGAACTATGACTACTTGAATTGTCCATATCACTGAGCCCTTCTTGTTGTTGTTGTTATTGTTGTTGTTGTCGTTGCGGTTGTGGATGTTGTTGTGGTGGTTGTTGTTGTGATGGTTGTTGCTTCTCTTCTTTAACCTCTTCATCAAGAAGTCTATGCCATTCCTCATGACTGTTATTGTCATGATTTCCTGCTTCCTTCTCATGGAAAAATACATCTCTACTTGCAAATACTTTGTGAGTAGAAGGATCAAACAATTTGTATGCTTTGAATTTAGAACAATACCCAATGAAAATACATTTAATGGCTTTAGCATCCAATTTCTTCCTATTCTCCTTTGGAACATGTGCAAAAGCCT
Organism: Picea engelmannii; assembly: GCA_009831015.1. NCBI lineage: Eukaryota > Viridiplantae > Streptophyta > Pinopsida > Pinales > Pinaceae > Picea > Picea engelmannii. Next base: position 70,208 of record ML815873.1, on the reverse strand, counting down.
TACACGCAAATACTTTCAAATTATGAACTGCAGGTTTGGAACCATACGAGGCTTCGAAAGGAGTAACATTATCAAGACACCTTGTTGGACTTCTATTCTTTAAATAAACTGGAGTGTTTATGGCTTCAGCCCAAAATGAATTTGAGATATTCTTACCTTTCATCATACTGCGTGCACACTCTACCAGAGTTATGTTTTTCCTTTCAGCAACTCTGTTCTGATGTGGAGTGTGAGGTACTGTAAACTGTTATACTAATCCATGATCTTTGCAATATTTGTTGAAGTCCCCTAATTTATACTCTCCCCCTTGATCTGAACGGAGGATTTTGATGGATTTTCCTGTCTGCTTTTCCACCATGGTTCTGAATTCCTTAAAGTAATTGAAAAAATCACTTTTTATTCTAAGGAAGTAAACCCATGTGTATCTCGTGCAATCATCAATAAATAATAGAAAGTAAAATGCACCTCCTAAAGACCTAGTCTGCATAGGCCCACAAACATCAGTATGCACAAGATCTAACACATCTCTCTTTTTCCTGTCAAGATTAGAGGGGACTTCATCTATGTGCATCTTTCCTAATGCACATCCATCGCAAGCAACATTCTCATTCGTTAACATGGGAAGTCCTTCAACCATATTATTTTTCTGTAATAACAATAAATCGGGATGATTGATGTGACCATACCTTTGATGCCAAAGAATCTTTGTTGGCATAGTTGCAGAAGTCAGTGTGTGATGTGCTTTGCTGGTAACATCAAGTTTGTATAGGCCTCCTGCTCTGACTCTCGTTGCAACAGTTTTGAATTGGTCCAGCAGATCCTTCACTATGCAATAATTCTTGAAGAATTCAACCTTCAAGTTCTGATCTGTAATGGTGGAAATAGAGATCAATTTTTTCTTTATCCCTGGCACATAAACAACATTCTGAATGTGACGAATAGTGTCATTCGACAATGTCTCTATATCCCTTGATCTGATGAGCGCGGTCATCTCCAAGATATATGTTGGCACCATTATGTGTTTCTTTAAAATTAGCATACTAGTTTTTATTACAATTCATATGTACTGATGCTCGAGAATCCACAAACCAAGCATCAATATCATCTGTTTCAGTAGATAAAGCAGCGTTAGACACAAACAGCCTAAGATCTCATGAATCAAAATTTGAGGGTTCATCAATATCATCACTAGCAATAAATAATTTGAGATCGTGATTTGAAGATTTTTCTGCATAATGACATGAATGTGTTCTAGGTTTATTCCTAGCCTCATCACTCTTCTTCTTATGACAGTCTTTGACAATATGTCCAGGTCGACCACAATAAAAACAACTCTTTGACTTAGTCCTATTAGATTGCATACCTTGATTCACTCTTGGAGATTGTCTTCTCTGTGATGAACTGCCTCCTCTGCCTCTTCCTCCTGATCTCCCTCTCACGGATCTCTTATTTGACCACAGTGCCAAATATTTATTTTGAGGCTTCAGATTCCCATGCCTCTCTTCCTCTTGTAGCAAAATACTTGTCAATTCTTCAAAAATAGGAGGTTTCTCCCTTGCTCCGAGACCTGTTATGAACATCTGATAATCTTCTAGCATACCATTTAAGGTAATAGTGACTAGATGTTGGAAACAGTTTCCCCTATATTTACTAGCTTTTCTTTCACCTCTTTAATACGACCCAAAAATGAACTAATAGATTCATTTCCATCCATCTTAATGCCTAGAAATTTAGTTTTCAGGAACAAAATGTGATTTGTGTTGCTAGTTTCATACAAGGATTTAAGCGTTGTCCATGTTTCAACAGAAGTTGTAGCTTCTCTAATATGTGGAATTATGTTATCTTTAACAGACATGTGCAACAGTACCTTTGCCTTGTTTTTGTGCTTCTCCCAATCTTGAATCTTTGTTGTTGTCGCACCTGCAGTCGCATCAGGTTTCACTTCAGTTCCCTTTGCAATGTTCCAGACACCATACCCTTCCATGAGCGTCTGCATCTTGAATTTCCAGTTAATGAAATTCAAGCCATCTAACTTGTTGGCTTCGTTGAGGTAGGTCTCCGCCAGAGGATTCACCGTCGCTGCAAGATATTCTCTACAAGTGTTTTCTCGTTCAATCGGACAATGGATCCTTGTATCACCAAAAGAGAATCCCCAAGAATACACAAATAACCTCAACACACCCTTCCTCTCTGGGTGCCTGTGTTGGATTTCTAAATGCCCAAATCACCAAATGAGTAGTCCGTCCCTCTGCCTTCGGATCCATCGATCTGTATCTACCTCAGCTCTCAGCTTTCTTAAAAGAAATATAAGAAAATATCCATGCATAAAAAATCATGCTCATACATATAAAAAACACACACTCATATGTATAAAAAAGAATTTAAATTTCTTAAAAGAAGCTTTCCTTAAAAACAAATCCTTTTTAATACATACTCATCCACCAAAAAATATCCACTTTTAAAAAATTTATACCTCACTCACTCATGATCTCCTTTACATGAAGCATGCATGAATCAAAGTGTTGATGGGAATTTTGGTGCACTCGTTTGAAGTGTGAACCGAGGGAAAAAGAACAATATATAATATCGAACATGTGCTCCAAATCTCATGCTTCAGATCTCACGCTTTAAAATGATATACATGAAGCATGCATGAATCTCACTCTTTAAACTCATGCAAATATTAACAAACCTCAAACTTTCCAAAAAATTATGCTTCCCACAAAGACAAATGGAATAAGCACAAAGGCAAATAAATTGTATGCGACCTCAAAGCACACGACTCGGCAAAATAAGAAGAGGGCTCTCACAACGGATAGGGGATCTCCTTCCATTCACTGCAAATTCATGCTTTCCAAACAAAAAACATCGGACGCTTCTCACAAACATGTTCCATGAATTCTCATATAGATTCTTTCAAACTCCACTCTTTCCACTAACAGAATGGTCGACGCTTCTCGTATTTAGCAAGGGAGGTGCTAGCGCTCATGTTTAACGGAGGAGGGAGCGTTGCAGCACTGGGCGAAAGTGGGAGCGCGAAGTGGGAGCGCGAGCGTGAGTGCTCTAGCACGTTTAGACGCGTCCAAGGGGAGCATGAGGCAGTGATTTTCCTGAATTTCATAAGTGGAAGAGGGATCGACACTCCTCTAACATAGCATGGGGAGAGATCGGTGCCCCTACTCAATTAATTCAAGATATGATCTCGCCTCAAAGAGCTGGACCTCTCAGATCTCTAATTCGCTCTGATGCCAACTTAGAATTAGGAGAAACAACACAGGTGAGGCAAAGCTCATAATCTATATTATTGAATGAGGATTGATTACATCATTATATAGGAAACTACTCTACTTAGTCGGTTACATCAAACCAAAGATAACTAGACTCTACTTACGCTACTGACTGTGTCAACTGACGCTTACAACTGACTCTTACTCCATTATTTCCAAGTTGTAGTTGATGTGAGCTAGTCTTCTATGCCAAAGTTCACAAGGACTTTCAATAGAGTGAGTTAAGGCTACATCTGAGTGACCTTTTAATTTGTACAAACCTCCTTCTTATGTTCCAATAACAACTACATCTTCTATAGTTTTTCCTTTAGGCCACATAATAACTTCACCATCAATGAATGCAACCATGAAACCTTTCTTATCTAGGGCTGAGATAGAAAGTAAGTTCTTTTTCAAACCTGGTACATAGAGTACATCCTTCATTCTCATCGGAGTTCCTAAATCCATTTTGTAGGTGGATTCTCCCATTCCTTTGATAGGGTATTGATAATCATCTCCAAGTGAAACTTTATGGGGGAAGTCATTTTCTATAAGGCTAGAGAGAGTGTCTTTATGATCTTTCATGTTCTTAGAGGCACCGCTATCTATGAGCCAAGTATCCTCTCTAGGTGTCACATATCCTGAGAGGGCGGAAATGAAAACATAATCTTCAATTTATTCTTTAGTCAACTTCTTGGGTGGCTCATTATCTTTAGTTGCATAGGCATGATGTCTTTTGTTATTTCTCTTCTTGTATCCTTCCTTTCTGGTAGGATAGTTATTAGAAATGTGTCACGTCTTATCACAATGATAACATTGATAAGAGAAGTCTTTTCCCTTTCTTTGACCCTTATGATATTTTTGGAATCTCTTTGGAGGATGAGATTCTTTATGAAAATTGGTCTCCTTTTGGAAATGAGACATTTTATTTCCTCCTTTAGCATGAGCATCTAAGGATTGATATTCATTCCTTAATAGTACATCTTCTCGGTTGGCCACTCTTGCTTCTTCTTGAACACATTCTTCCCATAGACTGTCAAATTGGAGTTTCTCTTTTCTTGCATAGATAGTTTGGATGACGAAAGCCCAAGGTCTTGTGATACCATTATGAGTTCATCTCCATCTAAGTTGTATCCAATTGCTTCTAATTGTTCCTTGAATTGAGAAACCCTAAAGAAATAGTCTTGAACTATTTCTCCTTTCTACATCTTTGTATTCTTGATTTGGGTTCTGAGATTCATCTTCTGGTTGATGTTCTTTCCTTCATACATTTTGGTTAGGGCATCAAACATGTCTTTTGGAGTATTCTTAGAAGACACTTGAGGGATCAAGTGGTATTTAATGGAATCTACAATTTTTTTTTGTCCCTAATCATATCCTTTTTGTACTTCTCTTTGGTTGCTTCTTCTTTGAGTTCCAGTACATTTTCTTTTTTGAATTTTCCAAGGTCATTCTCTTGAAGAATGAGTCCAATATAGTACTTATAGGCATGAAAATTTCCCACACCTTCTAACTTGTCAACAAGCTTGGTTCTTGCAGCCATCTTGACCTAGAGCTAGGAAAATCACGAGAAAATGAAAGTGATCAGAAAATGAATCTGAACTTACCAAGAGATGCATTGGGCTGAGTCGAGTTGGCTGGAGCTGATTGTTTTAGAAAATTCCAAGTTTTACCCCTTGAAACTTGACCTACACACTTTTGGACTGGTACTTCTGGTACTAGTTCTGGTTTCTTAGTTTTCTTATACCAATCAAAACTAGGTTTTGACTTTTTGGAGAATCTGGCCACTGAAAAGGTGTGCTCAAGCTGCCAAAAGATGCGCTAGGGTAGGGTACACCTCCCTAGATAGTTTTTGGTCAGAAATTCATCTTCAGTAAAAATCCCTAATTTCCTTGTATGGTAACAATGACATTTTAAATACCTAGTGAAAGGTGCTCTATTCATTCAAGCTCTGAAACCATGTTAAGATTAATGATGTTATTAGGTTATTTTCAATTTTCTCAAAACAACAGCATAAATAGGATCACTGAAAGAAACACAATCACAAGGTACACAACATTTTATCCTGGGAAACCCTCATTGGGGAGAAAACCCAGCAAAAAATTCCTTAATAATATATTGTCAATATAATGCCAAGACTGAGACAAAAACTCCAAGAATAAACTAGGATTGAGCATGCACCTCTCTTCTCCTTCCTCTTGCAACTGCAACTTCYTTCAAAATATGCRCACTAGATGAGTGAGTGAGTGAGTAAGCAAGTGAGACACCCTCCTCACTTACAAATACTTCTTGAGGAGGYGCTAGGGTTATGTCTCTTCACTTAGTAGGACTGACTTCTTCCAAGAGTGGTTAAAACCACTTTATAAACCCTAGGGGTCGACTTTACAAATGCCACTATATAAATATGGTTTGACCAATCCACAAAAGGGAAATTGGTCTTATACAAGTCCCAACATGATAGATCCACAAAAGGGGATTTGATATATAAGATAATAACTCAAATATAATTAGAATATTCTTCGAAGTTACAATATTTCAACAGTTAGCAAGGTGTTTAATTCATCCAAAAGAAACGGTTGATCATCGATGAAAGGAAAAGAGGATGATGATGTGTCATGCTACATCAGCATCCATGTGTCATGTCATGTTAGTCAGAGTGCCATGTCAATTCCATGTGTCATGCCACATCAGCATCCACATGTCATCCCATGTCAGTGTAGTTTCCACGTCAGACAAGAGATGGTTGATAGTCGATGGTAGAGGTTTGACGAAATTGTAACTAAGTTGGTCATCAAAGAAATTTGTAGACGGTCGAACATTGATGGTCAGAGATCGAAAATATTCATGGGAAACATTTGGTTTTCCAATAGAAATGATCGACAACTGGTGACTGATGGCCGATGATTGGGCATCAGGGAGATCGGTGAGCAAGTTTGGTTTACAAAAAAACCTGTCGATCATTGATCGATGATGGAGCTCGGATCAACGGTCCATATTGTTTTAAGTTGTCGATCAACGGTGGAAATTGATCAATGGGGTTTGGAAAGGATTACATGATCAATGGCTCAGATTTCACCTGATTTAAGATCAACAACTCAGATTCAAAAGGTTGTTATAACAGTAAAACATACAGTTTTTCTATGATTTTTTCAGGATTTTGAAGGTCATCAACTTGCAGAGCGATTTTGAGGCCCTAAATGACGTTTTTAAGCCATGAAACTCCATTTTAGAAAAAAAAATTGTCTCTACATCTTAAATAAAAGAACATGGAGAGAGTTATCCAATGAGATACTTCGAGCACAAAACAGAGCTTGTATGAGAAAGTTATAGCTGAAACAGTTAAGGTAAAATTTCAACACCAATTTACTTCCAAAGGGAATAACTCCTCGCTTAGAAGTTTGTTTGATGCATGGGAGTAGTTTATGGAAATATTATGAACCATAGAAGGCATTCATGGAGCCATATTTAGGATTTGGGTATGTAAAAATGTGTAGGAAGAGAAAGAAGACACATGTAGCATATAGGGATAAATCGAGAAAAACAGTCTAAACTTCGCCAGACCATAACTTTCGGCTCGAAGCTCAAATTTGAGCAAACTAATAGTCAATAGAAAGGTATTGAGAAGAAGAAGACATCTGTCCACCCATAATTCTAAATTGGGTGCTACAATTTCTCAGAAATTAATGAAGAGATTATATAGCAATAAGGAAGTGGAAATTGCAGCATGTGAATGTTGTAACTTTCCGCTCAGAACTTAGAGTGAGGCATGAGTACAGTCATTGAAGAGTTGTTTCAGAGAAGAATGTATTTAAGGGATCATATTTTGGAATAGTGCATTCATATTCTTCATAATTTGAAATGAAGAATGATTTGTAATATAATTAATAAATATGTTTCAATGTGCTTAATTCTAACATCAATTATTGCATGCACATTCTTGTGGAATTAGAGGTACATGAAAGTAGACTTTAATTCCTATATGATAACTAGAGATATGGAGGATACACATGGGTCTTATAGCCATGAAGAAGATATCATAGGTCTGCATGTTAGCATGGGAAATGCTAAGACAGAGTTTAATAGAGAAGAGATAGGAAAAAGCATATAACTATGAGAAGCTTGCAAAAAGAAGTTCAGAGCTATAAGACCGATCATGAAAAGATCATGAAAGCTCAAGAGGAGATACTACAAAGCCTGAATATGTTGCAGAAGCAAGTCAACAAATATTCGGGCACAAAATAAGAAGTTAGTGCAAGACAAGTGGAAGTTGTTAATGACGAAATAGTAAGGCTCCAATACTAACATATCAACCTCTCATGAAATTAGACGGGAAGGTTACCCTAAGTTTAAATCCCCATAAAATAAGCACATTAGACCCTAAAGCTAAGAGTCTAAGCATGACTATTTATTTATGATTTTGTAAATATTTAATTTTTATATGTTTTTACAACTTTATGATTTTTTTTAATGTTTGGAAATTAATGTAAGAAATGAAATGCATTAACATTGTTTTCATATTTTGTGTTTTCTTTAAAATATGTAATTAGTAAAAGGTTAAATTAGTGAGCAAAAAGAAAGCAATGGTTAAAACTAAATAAAAGAAATGAAGTAAATTACATTTTTTTAGTTTTAATGGTTTAAAGAAATACCATAGTGAAATGAATGAAATTGATCTTTTTTATTTTCTTGTAATATTACAATTAGTGAAAAGTTAAATTAATAAATAAAAGAAGAAAAAGATTATGTGCAATGAAATTAATTTAAAGAAAAGAAATAAATTAGCATTGTTTTGTGATTTTGCATTTTGTGTTTCTTGAATATTATATTAAAAGAAAATGAAAAGAATAAACCGAGAACAGTAAATAAATAATTCCATAGCCAAAAGTTGATCTTTTATTTATTTATAACCCTATACACTCTCATAATTTTTTTTATACATTTGAATCCCTTGGAGAATTCCAACCAATGTTGTCTCTAACTATTGTAGATGGAATTTGGCATCATACAATAGAATAGCCAAGTGTAGAAAGAAGAGGAAGAAAAGCTAGGTTATACATTGAACAAAACAATGATGGTGAAGCTCAAAGTTGTTATCTGCATACAAGAAACCAATTAGTATTGAAATATTTCATAATTTTTACACAACAAACTTAGCAAATAGACCAATTATCTCAAGAACACCATTAGAACTCAGCCTCACTTTGTTCTTTCTGCTACTTTGCAAGACGCCCCTACTATCAACAGATCATCAAATCCATGGCTGAAAAATGAATGGAGTATGAGTGATAAAAAGAATGAACCTCACTCATCTCTTTGCATACCTCTCATTAAAAATATATATATATTGTCCTTCATTGCCTTCTCCTTTTGTTCTTCAATGAGGTAGTTCAACTAGTTAAACCACATTTTAGTTAGAAGGCTAAATAAATTTAATTAAGTAGGACAACTTTATTAAATAGTGATAAAGGATAATAATAAATAACAAATAATAGGTGGGAACCCCCTAAGCATCTCTTATTTATTTAATTTTCAATATTCCCTTGTTCTTCTATGATTTTAATATGCCATCTTATCATCATAAATACATGCACATCCAACAACCCAAAAATAGACATGCCATAAATACACTTATGCCTCCCAAAATATCATAATTATGCCAAAAATAAATCCATTTGTCTATTGTCCCAAAAATATAAACGTAATATGTCTAATAGCCAAAGTACCATCATAAAATTCAGAAATTATATTTTTATGGGAGGTTGTCCTCATCTACTCACTTTCTTCTATTTCATATCTTGTTATCTCTATTATCACTGCCTCTATTGAAGAACTCATATGGATGATCATAAAGACTAAGTTAGAATATGCAACTCACAACTAGTAAAACATCAAATATTATCTGGCATAACATATAATTTAATGATGGCTTTGATTTTACCGGTAATCAAGCATGCAAGTAGTAAAGGGAAGGGAAATTGAGGGAAAAGGGGAATAGTCAAAGAAGAATTCTGCAATTTCCTCTACATATATACATATTTTGCAAAACTATGCATCTATTATATCTCCACAAACTAATAATTACTTAGAGCATGGGACAAATAATGAATTTGGGAGAGATGAGGAGGTTTGTAATGTATGTAAAATGAAATCAGATGATAGGAATGTATTATGCATGTTCATAATCCAGGTATAATTGATTTTTCCGTTAATTTTCCACAATCTTCAAGCTTTAAACCATAAATACAAAACAACCCACACATATTTTTATGACATCTTTAAAATTGTTCATTACTACCATTTCTTTAATGAATTACAAACATTAATTTATGAACATAGGAAATAAAATGGTTAGGGGTAGATGAAAGGGATTTGTAATTTATGAAAAATGAAATGAATGATAGGAATGTGTGAAAACATTCTCAATTCATTAATTCTGAAACTTGTTCACTTTCAATATGTACTTAACTCGCTATTTTTTGTCCAATGTCTTTTCAAATTCATGCCAAGTAACCATCAAATTGTTTATGTCAAACTACCAACAAACTTCCTCTTTTAAAATCATTTTCTATTTATATAATAAGGGAAAAGATATGACATCAAATGATATATGGTTTGGGGATTTGTGGAATAATGCCTAGAAAGTGAAATGATGATGGGATTTGATCATGTATGTATAATAGAAAACAAAAACAAACAAACAAAAAATGTTTCATATCTTTGACTATAATTTAATTAGAGTCTTTGAAAAAAATTCAACTAACAACCTCTGCATTAATATTGTTACAGTCAATACAATGCACTTGCATGTCAAGCCTTACTCATACCTTAATTTGTTTGAGATGTGTTGATCATATAATAGATATTTAACATTTCAACGAAGAAGGTTTTTTGTAATGAGACTATCAGGTCGAGGCTTTGAAATTGACCTTGGTCTTTGGCAAAAAAATTACAAGCAGCTCAAACCCATTGTTGAGAAAAAGAATGATAAATGAACAAACATTGACTAAAAAGCCTTAAAAGCTTTATGGGTTTTAACCCTCTGAAATGTATACGACGAACCCATGAAAATGCCTTCAATTTCTCATAACAAATAGCTATTAAAACTTAGATACTCAATTGGAATATCATTTATCAGACTCTATATGTGGAAAAACCCAGATAACAGCAAAACAATTCGAACCCAGGTAGCTTTTCCTTATAAACTCAACTAGGTTATTTCCTTAATAAGCCAAACTGATAATTTTGCAACAAAAAAGATGGAAAGTGAGTAAATGAATGCTACAGAGCTTTATTTCGAAAATTCTTCAACAAAATGAGGGCATAGGGGAAAGAAGCAATCTTAAAAACAATCCAAACAGAGGCACCATAAATTATAGTTGCAAATAAATCATATATTTGATGGATAAACAAACTGGTGTTTGCATACCTGTAACCAAGTGCTTTAAATACTTGCCAAAAATGACTGCAGAATTTTATGAGCATAATCTTTCATATGCAACCAAGCTAGAGAAAACCTCATAATCAAGATGGAGAAAATATTGCCATGCATATCATTCTTTGAATTTTTCAAGCATGTGTTGTCATCTTAGGAATAATTGAAAATAAATTATTCACTTCTTTTCTAGGGGGTCCCACCTACTAATTATATCAATATCATAATGATTTTTTAGTATGTCTTGCAACCATTTGCAGGATATACAACTAGTGGCAAGTTTGCGAGTTAAAATGTGAAATGAGGGGGGGAGTCTAGTAATGCTTTGTCGGCTAAGAATTGTTGACGGAAATGGTGATCAACAAAAGTATCTAGATCTCATGATAAAAGGGATGATCATGGAGGATCTAGATGGTCAAGAAGGACTAGCAGGCATCAACATCATCAATCCATAGGACCTTCAACCCGAAGAGCATATGCATGTTCAAAGACGGAGAGCAACCTAATTATTTCTCCTATTAGACATCAAAGGAGGAGACATGGGTCAAATAGCTTGTAAGGGGAGCTGAGGAATATCAAGCCACCATCATTTGATGGAGAGAACAATAAAGGAGAATATGAAAAAGAGTGGTTGTTGGGAATGAGAAAATATTTCCAGTTGCATGATTACTCATCAATTGTAGAAACCCAAATTGCAGCCTACCACCTTCAAGGAAAGGCGTCTATGTGGTGGGATCGGCTGAAGCAGGTTAAGCACCTAGATGAGAAGAGAATTTCTTGGAAGCATTTCAAGAAATATTTCCAGTAGCAGTACTTGTTAGAGCAATATTATGACAAGAAGATGCAAGAGTTCTTTGAACTCAAACTTGGGAACATGACCATGGATGAATATGAAAGGAATTTCTTGGAACTTCTCAAGTATGTGAGCTTCATTAGAGATGAGAAGGTAAAAATTCATAAGTTCTTGAGTGGACTTCCATCCTTCTACAAGGATAAAATTCAGTTTGATGAGCCGGGAGTTTAGAGGAAGCCATAAGAAAAGATAAGTATTTGTATGAGAAAAACATAGGAAGGACAACTTTCCAAAAGTTCTAGGAAAAAGTTGCAAAAACCACCAAAAAATCGAAGAAATCGCGATAAATAGTGATTCAAAGAAGAAAACGAGAAATCAAAAGTTGCAAAAACCACCAAAAAATCGAAGAAATCGCGATAAATAGTGATTCAAAGAAGAAAACGAGAAATCAGAAAATATATATATAATAATACCGAAAAAAAATGGGCAGATTTTTTGGCGATTTTTAATGAAAAAAACACTATTTTTTTTGGAAAAAAGCGTGAGTCAACAAGGAAAAATCACCTGCTAAAAAAGTGCACCAGTTTAAGTTATCCACCACGATTTTTTTCATTTTTATTTGAAATTTATCTAAGGAGGAGAGTCAATCCATCCAACTAGCCAAGGAAGAGTTTGCAGAGCCATAGTCACAGTCAACGGAAGATAGACCCAGTGGTAGCACTAACAGTCTACCTCCTCTACCTTATTCTAGAGGACATCATTCTCAAGGGTCTTCTAGTTGTTCTAGAGGACGTTCGACTCTAGTATGAGGCACACAAGCCTCAAGGGCACCTACTCGTAGTGCTAGAGGAAAATCACTTTCTCCAATGATTACCTTGGCCCGTAAAAGGGGTAGAGGGAATCGATAGTTTATTTACTTGATTTCATTGTAGATGACTCATGAGTCATGATGACGATCATCAGATACATTTATTATATTTTGATGACTCGGGAATCAGGATTCAGGATTCAAGACATGATTCATATTTTATGTGTGATATATCACTAGACATCTTATATATCTTATATATCAGTTTTATTTCCATATTCATGTGGCAATCTGTCTATTTGATGTTATCATTGCTTTAAATGTTTCAAAAAATTAAATAAATAAATAAATAAATAACTGAATATTTTTGTATTTTTTAAAGTTTGCCGATGTTTTCGCGATAAATATGAAACGATGTTTTCTGGAGCCCCGACGATTTTTTTGTCGATACGATTTTTTCAACTTTGGTCTAGGATGATATGAAGAAAGGTAAGATAGATCAAAGGAAGAAAGGATTCAAGCCACCTTTCATAAGGAATAGATGCCAAGCATATCAGGAAGGGTAGCCATCTCAAGGTGATCAGAAAATGATAGAGTCCTTGGGAAAGAGGCCAAGACAACAACCCATAAAGTGTTGGGGATGTGAAGAAGATCACATGTATAAAGATTTTCCTCACCGGGGAGATAAAATGAATACTATGCATAGCATCAAGCAAGAGGAGACAATAGAGGATGTGCGAAGAAGCATGCCAAGGATCTATGCAGTCTTGGAAAATAGATGAGAATTCTATCAATCCCACATGATTGAAGCGGAAGCTAAGGTTGATAATCATCCCATAGTTATTTTGATTGATTATGGAGCCAGTCATATATATATATATATATATATATATATAATTGAAATATTTAAATTGAAGAAATGTAAGCATGAAAAGTATCTGTTAGTTTAGCTAGCTACTGGAACCAAAAGAAGAATTAATGAGCATGTTAAATAATTCCCTATAAACTTGAACATAATTAACACTACGGAAGATTTGAACATCATACCGCTTGGGTCTTATAACTACCTGATTGGTCTGGATTGGCTAGAAAAGCATTGTGTTGTCTTAGATTGTTATAACAAGGTTTTCACATGCCTTGATCAGGAAGGGAATTCAAGGACAGTGCAAGGTATTCCAATGCCTATATATGTCTGAGAGATTTCAACATTGTAGCTGAAAATAAGTTTTAGAAAAGGGTGCCAGATATTTGCATCCCATATGGAATATCCAATGAAGGATAAAGAGCCAAGCCTTAAAGATTATCCATTCTTGAGCCAAGCTAAGGATTGATGATATTTTTTATCAGTTGAAAGGAGAAAAGATATTCTCCAAGATCGGCTTGAGGTCAGGATATCATCAAGTGAGAATCGGAGAAGAAGACACTAGAAAAACAATCTTTCGAACAAGGTATGGACACTATGAATTTCCGGTGTTGCCTTTTGGGTTGATAAATCCATTGACTACATTTATGTGTTTGATGAATGGAGTGTTCAGATATTTCCTAGACAAGTTTGTCATTGTATTCTCGGATGATATTCTTATATATTCCAAGACAAAAGAGGAGCATGAGAGACATTTGAGGATGGTGCTACAAGTGTTGAGAGAGCACCAATTGTATACCAAATTGAGTAAATGCATTTTTTATCAAAAACAAATCCACTATTTGGGTCACATTATTTTAGAAGATGGCATAGCAGTGGATCCGAAGAAGATTGAAGCAATCAAAAGTTGGTTAGTGCCAACAAACATTTCATAGGTTAGATCATTTATGGGTCTAGTTGGTTATTATAGGAGATTCATTGTGGGATTCTCCAAGATTGCACACCCAATAACATATTTGCAAAAGAAAGGAGTAAAGCTTGAATGGGGTGCTAAGTGTAAAAAAATAATCAGTGCTTGAAGGATTTATTAACTAGTGCACCTATTTTAAAAGTTACATATCCAAATGAGTATTTTGTTGTGTGCACAAATGCATGCAAGGAAGGGCTCAGTGGAGTCCTTATGCAAAATGGACATTTAATTTGGTATGAGTCTAGAAAATTGAAGGAGCATGAGATAAACTATGCTACACATGACTTAGAGTTGGTAGTCATACTACATGTCTTAAGGATGTGGAGGCATTACCTTATGGGAAGAAAATTTGAATTAAGGATAGAACATAGTGGTCTGAAATATTTGTTTGAACAACCAACACTAAATGCTAGAAAAAATAGATGGTTGGAATTTCTTAGTGAATACAACTTTGACATAAAGCACATAAAGGGAAAGGGGAACAAGATGATTGATGCACTCAACAAAAGGGTGCATAAAATGCATGCTACAACCATTAGTATGTACAGAACAGATCTAAAAGATAGAATTCTAGAAGTTGTAACAACAAACCAACATTATGTGCAAGTTAAAGAAAGCTTACAATAGAATGATATACAATAGAAATATAAGGATTACAAGCTAGAGGAGGATGTATTCCTCTTATTCTGGAACAGAGTATATGTTCTCAATTCTCAAGAATTAAGAAACTTGGTTTTGAATGAGATGCAAAATGTGCCATACCCTGGACATCTAGGATACCATAAAACTATTACAATTATAAGAGGCCAATATTTTTGGCCTGGTATGAAGATATATGTCACTTATTATTTGGCTAGATGCATGGAATGTCAGAAGGTAAAGGCCGAGCAAAAACATCTATTGGCAGTGATGTAGCCATTTCCCATTCATGAATGGAAATGGGAAGTTCTTACTATCGATTTCATTACCAAATTTCCTAGGACAACAAGGCAACATAATTCCATCATGGTGGTGGTGGACAAGCTTACAAAGGCTACACATTTCATTCCTGTAAAAGTAACTCGTAAGGAAACCAATATTACATAAATTTATATGAGAGAAATTGTTAGGATACATGGTGTTCTTAAGGCAATAGTGTCGAACCGAGATCCCAAGTTCACTTCCAATTTTTGGAAGGGGTTGTTTAAAGGATTTGGGACCAATCTAAATTTCAGTACAACATAACACCCAGAGTCAGATGGGCACATAAAGAGAATTAATCAAATAATTGAAGATATGTTGAGAATGTATGTAATGGACAAGCCTTCTAGGTGGGAGGACTATATCCATTTAGTTGAGTTTTCTTACAATAATGGGTATCAAGAATCATTGAAGATGAGCATATTTGAAGCATTGTATGGCAGAAAATGTAACACCCTAGTAAGTTGGGATAACCCAGTAGACAAAGTCATGAATGGGCCAAAAATTTTAAGGGAAATGGAAGAACAGATGGTAAAGATCAAGCAGAATTTGAAAGTTGCACAAGATATGCAGAAGAGCTATGGTGATAAAAGAAGAACACATAGGGAATTCAAAGTGGGAGAGCATGTGTTTTTAAAAGATAAAGTCGAGAGAATCTCGTTGAAATTGGGAAGTTGCCCAAAGTTGGAATAAAGATAATATGGGCCTTTTGAGATCTTATAAAAGGTAGGACTAGTTGCATCCATTCTAGAATTATCTACATCCATGAGAGTCCATAACATGTTCCATGTATCTTTATTTTTAAAGTGTGTACTTGATCCTAACCATGTGATTGATTGGACTTTGATATAGGTCGAACATGAAGGGGACTTGTGGGTGGAACCAGTGCGCATCCTGGACCAAAAAGTCAAAGTGCTCGAGAACAAAGTCACCGACTTGGTAAAGGTTCAATGGACCTACTACAATCTTGAAGACACTACGTGGGATCACGAGGAAGCCATGTGGAAAGCATACCCACAAATTTTTGCAAATTTTGAAGAAAATTGAATGTACATTTGTACATAAGTGAATGAAGCCTCCATTTTGGTAGTTGGAGTTCCTGGAGCCCCAACTCTGATATTTCTTGTCCAACCAATGTGTGGGTTGAGGGGAAAAGAGAGTTGTTGGTTGGAATTGTTGTGTGAGTCATTAAGTTGTGGAATTATTAAGTATTTTGATGGAATGCTTTTATATATGTCAATGTGTAAAATGTATGGTTATGTGCACTAAGGACAATGCAATTTGTAGAGGGAGGGGAATGTAATATCTTCATTTTCAAACCCCAAACTAGTGATGTATATTGTAAATGTAATGTATGGCAGAGGACCAAGCGATCTAATATGTAAATGATGTAAATTGAATATAATAAATAAAATGTATCAGCAGTTGTAGATGTACATGGACGTAGCTTTGGGGGCTTAGTTTCCACAAGAGAGGGAAGGGGTCCAGGGGGGAGAGTTTACCCATGTTTATTAAACCCAAACCATTTATTTCTAAATTATCCTTACTTTGAACCTTTTATCTTCTAGTTAGTGTTCTAGAGCCCAATCATTGAATTCATGTAAGAGGTTGGGTGTGAGAGTCACTTCCCATAGTTATTGAGAGCATGGGGGATGGGTACAATCATCTTGGGGAAAAGTGCAATTCAAGCAAGCAAGAGAAAGAGAGGAAATTTGTATGGAAAGGAGACCAGAATTACAAATTCACGTTTTTGCATGGAGAGCAGTTTTTACATGGAGTTTCTAGACAACAAAGGAGTTCCGAGTGTTGAATCTTGAAGGCAGTTGTTGTGGGCACATTTGGTGGTTGTTTATAGTTATTCATGGAGAAAGAGGTTGTGGTCCTATGAGTAATGTTTTGTTCAAAATTCATCAAGGGAAGCATGCCTTTTGCCACTAGGTGAATTTGTGTTGCAATTGTAGAATTCTTGAGGTCCCAACCAATAGATTTTCATGTCCAACCTGTGCTGGAAGCCTTGGAGGGGAGTGGAAAATCATGTGGTGCCAATTGGTTTTGTGCTTATTAAATTTTTGTTCCATCATGGTTTTGAGGACTTTGTTTATGGCCTTATATTATCTATTTGACTGCAGAGAAAATGGAGAAGTGAATTCATGGGTGAAGTCAAGGAGGGAGGATATTTCTGGAAACACTTCATTCTCAAAATGCTTTTCAAGGTCCAATACTTGCTATTGGGGGACCCTAATATGAGTAATGGTGTGGTTAAAGAAAACGTGAGCGGAAGTGTCCCTTGTATTTTTGAAGGTCGGCATGGCCTCATCCCATTTGGCAAAGTAATCAATGGCCACAATGATGTACTTGTGGCCATTGTTGGATGGTGGATTACATGTCATAAATTTAATGCCCCACTTACAGAAGGGACCAACAGTAATGACAAGATGCAATGGATTTGGTGGAGCTCAAGTTTTGTGAGTGAAAATTTGACACTTCATGCATTGTTTGACAGCATGAATGCAGTTGTGGAAAAGGATAGGCCAAAAATAACAAGCATGGACCACCTTTTGAGCAATGGACATTCCTCACAAATGTCCTCCATAGGCATTGGTATGGTAATCAACCATTAACTATTCAACTTTCTCAAGTGTGAGACAGTGCCTCATGATAGTGTATAATCCCTGCCGATAAAGAACATCCCTTATGAGGAGATACCAGGGGACTTGGTAATGGATACACTGACGATCATGTTGAGAGAGATGTGGGTTGAAAATTTGAGTGCCCATGTAGGTGAGAATATCGTTGTACCATGAGTCATCAGACAATATCTAAAATAGGTGCTCATTCAATAAGTTGTCATCCACTGGTGGGTCCTATGTGTCAAATGGAAAGTCAGTGAGAAACTTAATGAGTATGAGCACCTTCTTACTCTTAGGCATATTGAACTCTAGATCAAATTCTTGGAGAATTATGATCCATTGGGTGAACTTGCCATTGATTTTTCGTAGTTTAAGTAAGTACTACATGGGGTTGGAATTTGATATGATTTTCATTGTCTGCAACAAAATATAGTGACCCAACTTTTGGACTGTGTGAATGAAGGAAAGGGATAATTTATCCTTATAATTTTAATTCAGAGGAGGTCCTGATAGATTTTTTATCACATAATAGACGACATGCTCTCACCCATCATCCCCTCATTGCACTAGCACTTGTACAACAAACACATCTGAAGTAGAGAGATAAAGGATATAATCCTTATTAAAGTTGGGAGGATATGCTAATGGAGCTTTGGAGATAGAGGATTTCAATGCATCAAATGCTTATTGAGCCTGATCATCCCACCTAAAGAGGATGTCTTGATGTAAAAGGTGCAAGAATACATGTTCACAAGTAGCGTAGTAAGGGATGAAGCACCACAAGAAATTGGCCTTGCCTTGTGGACTTTGCAATTGGTGAAATTTCTTTAGAGGATGGATTTCACTAATAGCCTAGACTTTCAGGGGATCCACCATGATTCCCTTTTGGGAAACGATGAAACCTAATATCATCTAGTAGTAATGCAAAAGACACACTTGAGGGGGTTCAAGTGAATATTGTACTTTTGACACCTTTAAAACATGATGCAAAGGTATTCCAAATGTTGGTATCACTTCTTGGATCTGGCCATGAGGTCATCCAAGTAGGTCAAGATGAGGTGGGCAATGTTGGGTTATTTATATGTATAAATCCTTGACATTAAATTATCAACTATATGTTTATAAACTTAGAGGTGTAAGCACAAGAAATGTAGGCCTAAAGCTCTAATATATCCTACACATGGGACAATCCAAATAAACCAAGCAAATTAAAGCAAAGCAAGTTGTAGGAAATTAATGTTAGGAATGTATCATTGGGATGTGAGACAATAAGTGTTATAAGGGATCATGGTTACAATCTTTCATATATGTATGTTCATGCAACTTCATGTGTGTATCTTACTAACATGTCTTAATTCTTCATTGATTCTTCCTATAGTAACTTCTTTTGTTGCGGGAAATGAAAGCAAGTGAACCACTAAGAATTAACACTAAGGAAATCATCACTGGGTTGTGGAACAACTAATGCTATGAAGGTTCTAAGTTGCAATATTTCATATGATGGTATTCGTGCAACTCTACGGAAGTAGCTTATTAGTGTATTTAACCTTCAATGGATTTCATGTACTGGATCCACACTTAGGCTTCAGGAAATTAAATCAATACAGTGAAAATGCACACTTCGGAGATTGGTCCTCAAAAAGAGATACAATTGAAAATAAAAATAGAAGAAAAAGGCTATGTAGAAATGGAAGAAAAGTTAGGTGTCAATGTAGAATTAATTGCATTCCCTGGTATAAAATTGCTTCGCAACAACAATCCATCTAAAGCTACGCATGCATAACAATATATATAACAAGACATTCAACATATGTTTAACCATTTATGCTCAACTTGCATATAACAATATAACAATTAGTAAAACAATATAATGATATGACAAAATAATAAAAGAATAGTAAAATTGATTCAATCTAACAACACATACATATATGTAACACAAAATGACAACATGACAATTTACAATATAATATTCAACAAAAATTTACATGTAAGTAATAAAACACACATGAAAAAATATGAAACAATTTAATAAAGCTCGTAACAATAATGAAAATAGGATATATCTAACAATATAATAAACGACACGATATATATATATATATATATATATATATATATAACAATTCAAATGAGTTACATGTTAGAGTGGGATTTATACATAACAAAACATGTAACTATATAAAACGAACACGTATTCAATCATGCATGGCTATGGATTCATTGAATTGAAGGCAAAGTGGAGTAGCCAGAAAGGGAAAAATTATAATGTGAATGAGGAGGAACAAGTGTGGAGAGAAGATCACAATGCAAAGGTGAAGGAGCAAGAATGAGTGGCAATAGAAGGTATCAATGCAATGTGAAGAAAGGTTAATTTGCAAACTGATTGAGGTGAGAATTCAAGGCAGAATTTACAAGTGCTCTTCTTCAAGGGAATATCTCGGAATCATAAATAAATCAACATGATTGAACAGTGCATGAAAGAAAATATAAATTGAAATAACATGCATACTAGAATAAAATTGGATGCAATAACAATCTAACCTAATAAATGAGAAGCCAAGACGTTATCCAGATTGAGGGGCCCTTCTCGGCCTAGACAACATGCTTGGAGAAATTAACACATATTGAAAAGTTGCTCAGAATTTCTGCAATAATTAATTCTTCATTAAAACGTAGTCAGCATACAAATGGATGCTCAACTTCAATACAACAACTCTATGAAGAGTAATCAACTTCTCTCCCCCCACTTTTCTACGCTAATCTTCATCGTATTTATAATAACAATCTAATTTTAAGGTCACAACCAAGCCAAACACCAAATTGGTGTATGAGACCCCATTGTTTGTGGGACAAGGGACACCCTCCACGTAGCGATTTGACTACTAAAGTCTATAGAGGTATACATACCTTTCCCCCCTCTGGATTTGAACCAATGACCTCTTAGGAGGAAACACATGTTCTTAACCATTAGGAAACAAGATCTTTGTTAAACTCATATCCAAAATTGAAAAGTATACCTTGATGAGTATCGAGATATGAGAGGCCAGTTGCACTTGTGGAGATGATGCCAAGAAGTGTTGAAGAATGGAGGAATATCATGGTCTAATGATTGTTTGGAACCAAGTATCAATGTAGTCTTTGTATCCTTGGTTCTCTTCTCTGGTTGTCATGCCATGAAGTTATTCATAAGTTTCATCAATCTCCTAAGTGTATAAGGGATCTAGATCTAGTAACAAAGATGAAAGGAATTCTTTGATTTCTGGCTCCAGTGTTTGTTCTTCATTGGATATTTTCCATGATTCTTTGATCTCTTCCTCATGTTGACAAGGATAACTAGAAGAAACTTTTAAGTCCTTTTGTGGAAATTGTTCATGGATCCTCCTCTTCTTACATAGATATAGACTCATCCCTAGTGACAATATTGAACTTTGGACAAGGATTTAAGAAGATCCTTGTGGTGGCATGCCCTTCTCTACTCAACAAGTTCTTGAGTTTCTTTGAATTCTTTTGATGGTCTTAAAGTTCATGCCCACAAATGGATTAGTGCATGGGGTTTTTATAGCATCAAAAATTCTTGAAGAAATTAAAAGAAAACACACTTAAAACAAATTCAAGCAACCAATCTTGTTCTTGAAGCGCCACTATGCTACTAAGATCTCGTTGTCACCAAGTTATATGTTCACACGAGTTAGGATTCTCTTATTTTCATGAACCAAGCTAAAAGAAAACATACTTCCATAAAAGGAAACATACTTGCATGAAAGAAAACAACGAGGCTTTGGAGAAACTCACCAAAGTGAATGTGTCAGGCTAGAATGCCTTCAGAAATTATGAAGTAAGGGCTCCTTTGCATCTTACTGCTTCTCCTCCCCCGAGTTGCAATTGTAGCTACAAAACAAAAACTTGTGAAAATAACCTACCTTTGCTCTAATCCCTTGTAGCACCTCCCCAACAACGGTGCCAAAAATGTAAGGTTATTTATATGTATAAATCCTTGACATTAAATTATCGACCGAGTGTTCATAAAATTAGAGGTGCAAGCACAGGAAATGCAGGACTAAAGATCTAATCTATCCTACACCTATGACAATCCAAATAAACCAAGCAAATTAAAGCAAAACAAGCTGCGGGAAATTAACATTAAGAATGTATCAATGAGATGTGAGACTATAAGTGTTATAAGGGCTTAGGGTTACAATATTTCATGTGTGTGTGTGTGTGTGTGTGTGTGTGTGTGGGTGTGTTCACGCAACTTCATGTGCGTATCTTACTAACATGTCTTAATTATTCAATGATTCTTCTAGTAGTAACTTCTTTTGTTGTTGAAAATGAAAGCAAGTGAACCACTTAAAATTAACACTAAGGAAATCGTCATTGGGTTGTGGAACAACTAGTGCTATAAAGGTTTTGAGTTGTAATCTTTTATAGGAGGGTGTTCATGCAACTTTGCAGAAGT
>ML815873.1:15211-31312 GCA_009831015.1 Picea engelmannii | reverse complement strand
AATATGGGAGCACTGCGGAATCAATGAAGAATGATGGAAGACCTGGATGATCTTCCCGGTGACTAGGGTGTGTCTTTCAACACCGAAATCAACCAACTGGTGTCTTCCTCCTGGAATACACTGAATTATCTCTCCTGAGATGCACCTCTTCTCCTCAATGACAAGTCATAATCTGCATAATGATGAATCAGGTTGCTGACCCTTCCTTTATAGCTTTCCAAAACCCTAAATCATGTCCAAACCCTAATTCACTGTTGACTTCCAAAACCCTAAATCACTGCTGAAACCCTAATTCACCGTTGACTTCTATTTTTAGCTCATAATGACTTAAAAGCGCTTTTAACCCTTTTTAGCTTAATGTCACTTTTTGAATATAACACCTGTGACTGGAGTGACCTCTAGTAACCTTGTTTACCCCTCTTTGGCCCTGGCTATAGTCTAACGGGGCGGTTTAGACCATTAAGCCTCCTCTCTGGAGCTCCTATTTGGAAAGGGACATTACAGCTCCCTTCAACCTTCCATTCAGAAGCTGGTAATGAACAAAACCAGTCTCCTTTAGACCCATCGTCGACTCCAACAAGGAACATTCTAGAAGATGGAACTTCACTGCCAGTAGAAATTCAAGCAAATCTCCAGGAAGATACAGAAGATCTCACAATATCTAACAATGTTCCTATAGATGGCCAATAATTTTTGTTCTTTTTGAAGCATTTTTAAACTCTCCATCAGAATGCATTAGTCTTCTTAGAGAGCACTCTAGAATCAGTCCAAAGAACTACCTTTTTTTAGCTTCTATGTAATGTGCTTCAACACAAAATATTTTTTAATATAAATCTCCAACCGTTTCTGTTAAAAAAAAACAACATCATTATCAATCATCTAAAGATAGGTAATTATCCAACTCTAATAAGACATTTGAATAAATAAAACGAAATTTTATACTTAAAACCACACCATGTGTGACCAAAGCTAAGTTTTATTACTTACAATTCAAAAAAATTGTATTCCTTCAGAAAGATTAATTTCACAACATAAAAGAAACCAAAAAACAAGATGTAAATATGATTATGGAAAAATGTTTCATTTGGATTCCTAAATTAGGAAACACACAATGTATTATCAGGCATGATAAAGTATTCCATATAGAAAACTATTCCCTTACTAAATTCACAAAACTAAAGTTAATAATGTATATCAGAAAACAATATCATGAATTAGATAAAGAAACCAAAGCCGTTATAAACAAAGAACAAGTCACTAACTCATTAAGTTTATTTTCTTCAACAATCACATTCGCATATACAGATGAAAGAAATAAATAAGAAAATAAACTTATACTAATCGGAGAATAAGACCGATAAGAACCGATGTATATCTTTTATCCATAAAAGGTCGAACCTTCTCCCCTAAAATACTTCCATTTAGATAAGACTTATCTCTAACCATTTATATAACTATCTCCCATTAAAATTACATAAAATTTTAAAATATATTCACTGAAGTGAATATTTTTGATTTATCATTTGGAGATAATTTAAATGCTTGACTTTTGGCTAGACTATATCTTATTGCTTGTTGAGGATGTGGCTTCCTTTGCCTTAATTATGATCCCTTTATCCTTTGTTGATGTGTCTTTACGCTTTGCTAGAATATCCTCTTTTTCTTTCAACAACAACTATTGTCCTTGATACTCATGCTCAATGAATAATGGAGTTTTTAACTTGTAACACATTATCCCATTCCACTCTCTTCCCGAAGGAATACTATGATTATTCATTTTCCTTAAAGTGAGCTCAAGTTCTGTGAGTAAATAATAAGGAATTGGTGGTTGTGTTTGAAATAAATCTTTTGCAAGAGCCAACACTGAGAAATCACACAACAGAGAATTAATGGTTTGAGTTCCAGATGAAATATTCTCGTTTAGATCAATAGAATCTAGATCACCACAACAAGCTTTCAAGCTAGCCTCGTAAACATGAGTTGGATACATCCAAAAATCCTGTGTCCATGGCAATGGAAAACCATACTTGCAAATAGGTTGAAATTGATCTTTAAATGCTCTCGTTAATCCTTTCACTTCAATTACTTTATTCTACAAGCACATTATTAGCTCTTTCTTTTCACTTGCCTTTTTGATATCAAGAATAGTATCGGTCTAGTCCTGTACATCTATGGCTTACAAAGTGTCATTTGATAGAGAATTAAGAAATAAGATTACTTTTTCACTTTCCTCTACTTTTCTTTTTATATCATGCAACAATTTATTGATTTCAATATGTGATTTAGCTATGACAACAATGTAACACCCCCCTTTCTAAACCTATGATTATGTGTAATTAAGCATGAATTATGTTTTACATGTAATGGCATAAGAACATGGTAAATGTATTATTGTTTGATTTAAAACGCCAACCAGTTGATTGTGGGGTGAAGACTTGAAGTACTAGCCATGATACCACTAGAGGAAACAGTGAGGAAACCTAGAGAGGGGGCTCATCATGCTAGGATGACCCAATCCTCTTTGTTGAATGTATTTGATTAGGAAATATTCAGTTATTTCCCTTAGCTCTGATTTCAAGACAAAATTAGTTAATGAGAAGAGGGTTGGTAGTTGAACAACCAACTACCCTCAATGAATGGAGATATAGAGGGTTGCATGAGGTGACATAAAATGTCAACTAGAGGGCAGCATGAAGGAACACCACGAGTCCCCATGATTGACCCACGAGCTCCCTTCTGACAAAGGAAAAATGGTGCAGGTCGAGAACCTTCCCAAGGGATTTTGGACAGAAGATATTTTTGGTCTAAGGGAGAAGAGAGCAGGGGGATAGACAGAAAGGGGGAGAACTCACGAGGAGTTATGAACAGAGGACGGGGAAGAAAATTTTAGGAGAGGCCCAGGTGTGGGTTGAGAGACATGGGTCTCAAGCAAGATTTGGTTACAGGACTAGTTGGAAAGCCTAGATCCCAACCTGAGCTGAGAAGGCCATGGACTTGATGTTGGAGAGCATTTGTTAAACCTCATAAAGGCCTGGGATAGTGTAACACACCCGACCCATAAATACCCTTTCTAGGGACGGGGCATCAAATTTTTATTTGTTCAAATCATCTCAAATCATCTTTTTGAGGTCTTCATCCTCTTCTACTCATCTGTAGCTTTCTAACGACTGTTATTGGCTCAAATCCTATCTCTGGTTTGCAAGATACGTCCTTTCGAAGTTATTTGGGCGTCATTAGTTGGGTTCTTCGACGTTCAGTGTTTAACGCCCCTTTTCTTACTGCACGCATACTCCCCGAAGTTTTGAAATCTCTCCATGTGGCCTTGGCCATTTGATGATCGACCTTCGGCACTTTACGTTGAATGTCCTTTTTTTGGCATTCGACGTTTGACAATCGACGATCGACGTTGAACGTCCCTCTACTATACTACGCCCCAAATCTTTTGAACTCCTGAAGTCCCAGGCTCCCAGAGTCTCGATCGCATCACCAACCACGTTGACCAGGTGGGCATGAACCAGAGGCTGACATGCGACGAGGGTCAAGGGTGACACATGTCCTCATTAGGGGGTGACATGTGTCATGCTCTAATAGGAATAAGGGGTCTATGAATAATCCATATCCCAGTGGCACGTGGCACCTTAGTTGCAGGTCCCCATCACCCTGGATGATGTTAGGGAGCCACATCAGCCCCATACATACAACCTTCTAACTTCTTTCAAATCTCATGGTTGATATATGTCCACGTAGATTCATAGATCCATGACTCCTGTTACTTCGCAACTCTGGGCTTTAGAGCTTACCAACTCCTCACATTGTGAATCCCTCGAAGAGCCAAGTCTTCAGACTCTCAAATCTAGTGCCACGTGTCCTCATCATGTCAACAGTTGAGATTCACTTCGCTGTTTGCGACTTCGGGAGTTTTCACACTTTGAAAACTCTTGTCTAAGTTCCTTTAGAGTACCAAGTCTTCGGACTATAGTTTCTCCTGCCACATATCCTCTCATCCAATGGCTCTAGTATAACAAACGACATTTGACAGAGGACAAGAGGGGGGCGTGTTGCTCTAGGATGCATTCCCGATTGGTTGGGCAGTTAAGAGGGGTTCTCAATGGAGCCCTTAGATCGATGGTTGAGAGGGATCCTGAAGGATTCAAGGATCGGTAATTTATGTCACTCCGTAAATTCGACATTCAACATTCGACGTTCTACGCTGAACATCGATGTTCGACGTTCAACATTCTATGTTGAACGTCCCCATGTCTTCACATTGATACCGCTGAATACCCGAACTTTCAGACAATCGTTGATCTGTGGACACGCATCTCTCTATTCTCAATGGTCCAGATTAACTTCACGACTCCGACATTCGGGAGTTTCAGCGCTAAACCACTCCTATTCTCCCGAAGTGGAACTTCGTCGAAATACTTAGCGCTACCCCTTCCTAGGTTCGATCTAACGACTGAGAGAGATCTCCAATGGTTTCCCAGATCCACGACCCTCATCAATTCATAACTCCAACCTTCAACTGTTTTCGAGGGTTGTGGAGTCATAAGTCCCAAAGCCAAAGTAGCTTCACTCCTTTCAGGCTTAGCGAGGGGTTTGCAACCCTGGGTCATATGGGATCATATTGAGGTTTCGGGATACACTCAGCTCTTAGTCAAGACTTGATTAAGGCCATGGGAATGAGTCCTCGGTCACATGGGTGGAAGGTATAAAAGAAACGCCCTTCTCCCACAAAGTTGAACTTGACATTCCTGCTAAGGTAAACTAAAAAGGTCAACATGACTTAGATGTTTCAGTTAATCATACCCTGACTTTCCTGTGGGTTCACATCCCAACTCTCTCTAGCGGCTAAACTAAGGTAAATCAAAGACCAGTAAATATAGTAGTTTATAGAAGCAAATGAGCATTTCTAATAAATGTTCAAACACTGCAAGACTTAACCATAAACACATGCATTCAATCATCGCATTCAATGTATTACACAGAGTATGAAAATACTTATCAGAACTAGAAAATGTGAAGCGACCGTTGAAAGCCATGCCTGTTTCCAGCCAACCATAGGCACAACCACTCCTGACAGATTTACCACTGGCCACCCCCGAGCTAGACCATGATGATCTGAGAGAGATCCTTTCTCCTTGCTCCACGATATTCGGGGACAAAGGTTTCTCTCCTCCTCCCACGGGATCTTGGCAACCAGATTTCTCTACACCAATCAAGGAGGTATGCACAAGCACTTCCTTAGTCACTCACCATCCTCGTTTATCAGCTTGTAGCAAGATTCTGCCCATGGATTCTTACAGCCAAAACGAGCTTGCTTCTCAACTTTTCTCTCAACTCTGGAGTAAAAGACATGCTCTCCTCTCTTCTGGAGATTGTTTTCTCTACTTAGTCTTCTTGCAGATCTGCCTCTGTCCCTCAAATTACTTCCTTTTCTTGCCTTCCTCAACAAGGTTGTGTGGGTCCAAATCCCCAACTCGTGGTCAGGCCTGGAAGCCTTACAGATGGGTACCTCACCCCATCTCCTCATTAACTCTTGAGGAGGGCCTTCCAACTACCAGCCTGACTGGTAATTCATTTATGGGTTAGAGGACTATTGAGAAATTACACATAGTAGGTATTGGTTTGGTGAGGGTCATCTCAACCATTATTGGTTTCCCTCACCATCTCTCTCACAACATCCATGATCTATCTTGGAAAACTGCCCCCTTTCAGCAAATGTGCAACACATATCCAATTTCTATAAATAATAGAAAATTCATACATTGACCCTTTTATACAAAGGTTCATCAAATCAAACATTCACACATATTTAGTCATCCATAGTCTCTTGGCCAGTTATAGTTATATTTACAAATTGGGGGAAATAGGGGTATTACAATCCCCTCCCCCTTAAAGAAACATCGTCCTCGATGTTCTATATGTCGATGTGCTCTGTATGTATAGAAGTAAACAAAAATGGATATGCCTATTTCATGGAATTCTCCATTTCCCATGTAGCCTCATTTGGGCCAAAGTGTTTCCACTGCACCTTGACCTGTGCAATGGTTTTGTTCCTGAGTGGGGTTTCCTTCCTGTCTATTATGCATTGAGGTTCTGGCAAGAATTCTCCCTCGAGTTCCACCTGAATCACAAACTAGTCAATAATATGATTAGAATCATGTACATACTTCTTTAATAAAGAAACATGGAAAACATTATGTGCCTTCACTGTGGGAGGAAGTGATAGCCAATAGGCTACTAGTCCCATTCTGTCCAAAACTTCAAAGGGTCCACAATACCGAGGTGCCATCTTGGCACAAGCTCCCATCCTTAAAGAGATTTTCTTTGGTCTAACTCTGAGATACAGATGATCCCCTGCTTTGAACTCTCTAGGAGTCCTTTTCATGTCTTCATAGCTCTTTTGTCTATCCTGGGCTATCTTTAGATTTTGGCTGATTTGAATTACTTGTTGTTCCATTTCCTTTAGCATATTTGGCCCGATTGTAACTCTGTCTACTTGTTTGTTCCAGGTGATTGGAATGTTCCATGCATGATTTATTCTAAAATCAATTATAACCATTGGATAAAAATAATACAAATTGTTCGATGATTTCAAACACATTTCAATTTGTGAAATTCTAGCAACTCTCAAACTTAAATATGTAACAATTGTCTAATCTTGAAATAGTGAACCATCCGATCCTTCATATGCATCTTGTTTTGCTAATTGCCTTTTTATTTTATATCCGTAATCTAAGTGAGACATTGGATCTATCTGTGAAACACACCATGACCATTGATTAAGATACATAAATCAAAGGAAAAATAGAAATATTAAACCTACAAAAATCTACAACGTTTTCATTTATAGGAATGACTTTTTTTTAACACTATTTGATTTTAATTTTGTCGTTTTAGAGAAAATTAATAGAAAGGAAAATATCAAGTAATCATGTGATAAAAAGGAGCTACAACATTCATCTCCAACTGGGGAGCATGACTCAACTTTAGTCATGAAGAGCGTAGACTGTGTGTACATTTTCTATATTTCCACAACTATTGATCCTGTGCTTCCACTCCAAACCTCCTTTCTTATTAGTATTGATACCTACCACACATTCTCAAACAAGACTACAATTTCCCAGTGGCTAGAGTCTCACTCTATTTGTGCACTATCGACATCCATAGGTACCTTGGTATCTAGCAACTTGTCACACACATGTGATATTTATGGCTCCAAGATGTTGACCTAGTTAGTTCATGCCTATCAGAAGTCACTCACTTTCACTTCCCATGCCTTCCATTTAGATGAGGACATTCTTGAGGTGACGATGACACTGACTACTCTTGTGACATGATGCATCATCATTTATTTTTCCTCCCTCAAGAGGCATTTTAGTCTGCCACATATTTAGACATATGTATAATTGAAACCAAAGACTTCACCCCACCCCCCCCACTCTGAGCACATAGATTGGTTCAAAAACCCGATCCTAGCACCAAACACTTTCGAAGAAGGAAACATGGCCAACATATTCCATACCATCAAAGTAGACATTTCAATCAACCAAGTGTCACCAAATACATCCTCCTGGGAAGCAACATGTTCCTTGGAGGAGGTGCTTGCATACACGATTCTCTTTTAAGAGTTCCAAGGCATCTTTGCTTGGTCTTACACGCAAATTCAGGGACACAATCCTACCATTTTCAAACATTAGATCGACACATGGCTTGATGTTTCACATATTCAATAGAAGCATATGCCTCTTCACCATTCCAAAGTGATGGACATCAAAGATAATATTGAAAAGCTTCATAAAGCTGGTTTCATCTATCCAATCACATATACCTCTTGGGCATCCAACCATGTTCATGTGAACAAAAAACATGGCACAATTCATGTTTGTATTGACTTTCGAGACTTGAATCAAGCATGTCCCAAAGGCAATTTCTCGATGCCATTTATCGACCAATTTGTCAATGTATGCATAGGGCATGAGGTCCTTTCCTTCATGGTTGGGTTCTTATGCTACAACCAAATCCAGATTCGTCACATAGATTAGTACAAAACTACTTTCACCACCCCATGGATCACCTTCACATATTGTGCAACGCCTTTTGGTCTAAGAAATGTTAGAGCCACCTTAAATTGGGCTATGACTCATGTCTTTCATGATGTTTCTTGTTGGGATCCGCTTTTGTCACATTTCTCCACCCAATAAAGTCATTATTCTTAAGCCATTTCCTGCATTTCACTAATAATACGTGTCCATCTACGCCATGAACCTTCATTAACTATCATCATTTACAAGTATACATCTCATGTGGTTAATACATTGTTTTTTTATGTTTTTAGTGATTAAAGATAATTTTATCATAGTTTTGTTGACTATGGTTCATTCCAACAGATCAAGAAAATGATTCTCGGTAGCCATACCATAGTCTGGCATTCACACACACCTTTTGAGCGGAAATGGAAACATATATGGTTTAAATGTCAAAGAGTTCATTTCCGGTACCAACTATACATTTTTGGTACCCGAATTTGGTTGTTGGTATACTTCCATGAATCTAGCGCTAAAATTGTTACTTGGGTTTTAAAGAGGATGGGTCCAAGATTGTTGGTTGTCCATGATGCTTCCAACAAGATTTTTTTTCTATGTGAAATTTGCAGTCAACCATCGATTTCTCTCTTGTGTGCGAGTTGTTTTTCCTTGTGTGAAGATTGATATCGAGAATCCTTAGTTGGTTGCAGCCATCCAAAAGAAAAATCGAAGATATGGTTTATTGTCAAAAAGTTCATGCCCAGGTTGATGCCTCCAAGATCCAGCCTACGGTCAAAGTTTTGGTTAACTTGTACCAAGTGGGCACATAGTTGCAAATAAAGACAAGTCATTGGTTTCTTTGGTTTCTATGTTTAATTTCAATTATGTATTGGTTATCGAATTACCATGCAGAGTCGAAACCTTCTCAAAATAAACCAAGTTTGTTCATGTAGTTAATCGTCCAAGATTGAATGTTGTCAAGGTAGTTTTGACTTGGACATATTCCCTTTTATGTATAAATAAGATGAAGATTAGCGTAGAAAAGGGGGTTGGGGGGGGGGAGAGAAGCTGATTACTCTTCATAGAGTTGTGTATTGAAGCTGAGCATCACTTTGTAAGTTGACTATGTTTTAATGAAGAATTGATTATTGCAAAAAGTTTGAGCAACTTTTCGATTTGAGTTAATTTCTCCAAGTGCGTTGTCCAGGTCGGGAAGGGCCCTTTGATTTGGGTAACATCCTGGATTCTCATTTATTAGTTTAGATTGTTATTACATCCAATTTATTCTAGTGTGCATGTTATTTCTATTTCTATTTTCTTTTCCCCACTGTTCAATTCTGTTGATTTTTTTTATGAATCTGAGATCCACCCTTGAAGAAGAGCAATTGTAAATTCCGCCTTGAGTTCTTGTTCTTGCTAACATAACTAGATCTACATCACCTCCATTCAACACAACCTATCCAATTCACTTATGATTTAGATCACCTCAATCAATTTGCAAATTAACCTTTCTTCACATTGCATTGACACCTTCTATTGCCGCACATTCTTTCTCCTTCACCTATGTGTTGTGATCTTCTCTACACACTCATTCCTCTTCATTCATGTTATAATTCCAGCATGTTTGACTACTCCACTTTGCCTTCAATTCGATTAATCCATAACCATGAATGATTGTATATGCATTTGTTTGATATAGTTATGTGTTTTGTTATAAGTCCCACTATGACATGTAAGTCATTTGAATTGTTATATATATATATATCGTGTCATTTATTATATTGTTAGATATCTCCTATTTTCATTATTGTTATGAGATTTATAAAATTGTTGCATATTTGGTCATGTGTGTTCTATTACTTACATGTAAAGTTTTGTTGAATATTGTATTGTAAATTGCCACATTGTTATTTTGTGTTACATATATGTATGTGTTGTTAGATCAAATCAGTTTTATTATTGTTTTGTTATTATGTCATATCATTATATTGTTATATGCATGTTGGGTATAGATAGTTAAACATGTGTTAAATGTCTTGTTATATATATTGTTATGCATGTGTAGCATTATATGGACTGTTGTTGCAAAGCGATTTCATAACAGGGAACACAATTAATTCTACATCGACACCTCCCTTTTCTTCCATTTATACATAGCCTTTTTCTTCTATTTTCATTTTCGAGTGTATCTCTTTTTGAGAACCAATCTCCGAAGTGTGCATTTTCACTACATTGCTTTAATTTCCTGAAACCTAAGTGTGGATCCACTAGATGAATTCCATTGAAGGTTAAATACATTAATAAGCTACTTCTGCAAAGTTGCATGAACACCCTCGTATGGAAGATTTCAACTCAGAACCTTTATAACATTCGTTGTTCCACAACCCAATGATAATTTCCCCAGTGTTAATTTTCAGTGGTCCGCTTGCTTTCATTCCCACAACAGAAGAAGTTACTACAGGAAGAATCATTGAAGAATTAAGACATGTTCGTAAATTACAGACGTGAAGTTGCATGAACATATATATATGAAAGATTGTAACCTGGAGCCCTTATAACACTTATTGTCTCGCATCCCAATGATACATTCTTAAAGTTAATTTCCTGCAACTTGCTTTGCTTTAATTTGATTGGTTTATTTGGATTGTCGTCATTGTAGGATATATTAGATCTTTAGTCCTGCATTTCTTGTGCTTTCACCTCTAAGTACAAACACCTGGTCGATAATTTAATGTCAAGGATTTATACATATAAATAACCCGACATTTTTGGCAACGTTGTCGGGGAGGTGCTATAAGGGATTAGAGCAAAGGTAGGTTATTTTCAAAAGTTTTTGTTTTGTAGCTACAACTGAAACTTGGGGGAGGAGAAGTGATAAGACACAAAGGCGCCCTTACTTCATAATTTATGAAGGCATTCTAGCATGACACATTCACTTTGGTGAGTTTCTCCAAAGCCTCTTTGTTTTCTTTCATGCAAGTAAGTTTCCTTTTATGCAAGTATGTTTTCTTTCATGCAAGTAAGTTTCCTTTTATGCAAGTATGTTTTCTTTTAGTTTGGTTCATGAAAAGAAGAGAAGCCTAACTCATGTGAACATATAACTTGGTGATAGTAGGATCTTAATACTAGAGTGTCACTTTGAGTACATGATTGGTTGCTGAATTTGTTTTAAGTGTGTTTTTTTTTCATTTCTTTAAGACTTTTTGGTGTTGTAAAAACCCCATGCACTAATCCATTTGTGGGCAGGAACTTTAAGACAATCAAAAGAATTCAAAGAAACACAAGAACTTGTTGAGTAGAGGAGGGCATGCCACCACAAGGATCTTCTTAAATCCTTGTCCAAAGTTCAAGATTGTCACTAGGGATGAGATCTCTGGAAGAAGAGGAGGATCCATGAAAAAATTCCACAAAAGGACTTAGAAGTTTCTTCTAGTTATCCTTGTTAGCATGAGGAAAAGATCAAAGAATAATGAACAATATCCAATGAAGAACATACACTGGAGCCAGAAATCGAAGAATTCCTTTCATCTTTGTTATTGGATCTAGATCCCTTGTACACTTAGGAGATTGATGAAACTTTCGAAAAACTTCATGGCATGACAAACATAGAAGAGAACCAAGGATACAAAGACTACATTGATACTTGGTTCCAAATAGTCATTAGGCCACGATATTCCTCCATTCTTCAACACTTCTTGGCATCATCTCAACAAGATCAACCGACCTCTCATATCCTGATACTCATCAAGGTATACTTTTCAAATTTGGATATGAGTTTAATAGAGATCTTGTTGCGTACATGGATGCATTGGAAATACTCCTACACTTGAAAATGTTTTCTTTTTCAAGTAAAGTAGGATAGTGTAAATAAATGAATAAGATAATAAAGAGAAAAATAAGTCCAATTGTGAAAACCAATTTGTTGGCACAACTGGACATGAGTTTTTCTTGAAAACCAGGAAACTATCAGGAAAAACTATTAATAAAGTTCTGCAAGTTAATGTTGGTTCAAGTTTTATGGTCTACTTCAAATCATTTTAGTTTTATGCTCGTGTTAGTTGATGTGGGATGCAGTAAGGCCTTCTTGCTAACAAGTCTTGACACATCGACCTCAACACATTTGCTGGGTTCAGGTATAGATATTTATTTTAGTACCTTGAGGCCTGCATGCCTTAATGGAAGGTTCTCTCGCTATCAACAAAGGGAATACATCAATGTCCCTTAACTAATGAGTTCTATAAGTGTTCGACTCCAACATGTTCATTCACACCAACTAGAACGTACTTTTGTACCTTGATGCCCATTGACATTAATGGTGGGTCATCTTCAATTGGTTAATGATTTACATTATTGACAATAATCCAATGATTTATTTCTATGTTCAACTCCAAGTAAATTTATTCACATAGATTGAATTGTACAACTAGGGGATAAGGACAAAGACTATATGGTTTTATGGTATCAACAAAAGCTTGTAACAATTTGTTTTCTTGTATTCACATGTTCCAATAAAAGGTTTCCACTCAATCTTAAACAATTTGCATGAGGACATGTAAACCCTTGGGTTTGGGGGAGATATCCGGATCCCTTCGAGATCTTCATATTTTTGTCAGCATGTCTAGCATCTTCAACTCATCTTAACCCATTTTTCCTTCTTTCAGCATGATTCAATTCAACCTATTTCAGCATATTCATCTCTCATCAACTTCAGTTCTCTCTCATATTCTCAACAGTTCTCAACCTTGCTCACTCTCATGTTCAACATTCAGTCAACATGCATCAGATCCTTCATTCCATTCAATAGCACATCAAAATTCAATGCAAAGGTAACTTGAGGTAAAACATGTATAAATCTCTTTAATTTACTAAGAATTTGGAAAACATGATGCATAACCACTCCACACTCCACTACACGTCATCACAATTTACAAAGTACTCATCACCAACCATCAATCCATCATCTACAATAAAATTTATACTCTGATTATAAGACCATGGAAAGAATGAAAATAAAGCTATTGTGGTATACAAATACAATGCAACATTCCATAATGTCTTCTCCTTGTACATCATAAAACATTCCTAAGATCATTATTTGAATGTTTTTTTTTTTAACAGAAACGGGGATTTTATAAGTTTATCAAAAAAAGGCGATCATTACAAAAAGTAGATGCCAATGGCTCTATCATCCAACTTATTTTGTGATTACGGTCTTTTTTGCTGAAACTAGAAGTAAACGGTGCCTTTATGTTGTAGACACTACATATTTGCCAAGTAAAAATGGCTACAAAACTGTGAAGAAAAAATTTATATTTACACTTCATATAAACATTGATTTGGAGTGAGAGGGGCCAACTTCGTCTCGCTGTGACGCTCTATTTTCTTCAGTTTGGGTTACTCCTTCTTGCTGCTGCGCTTGAACTTCTCCATCCCAGGCCAGGTCCGTGAATCCAGGGGGAATTGAGACATGCTGATTGTTGCTGGCCACCGAATGGAAGGTGGAAGGGATCCAGGATTCATCTGTACCAGCTGAACGTGGAGGGTGTTGAGGGTTGGTAGGCCGTTGATTTAGCTCTTCAATCTGTCTTGTGTTGCAGTTTATGCCTCTCATGGTGATGGCTAATTCTTGATTATGTCTGAATTCCATTCTTTGCATTTGTCGCTGCATCTTGACCACGTTTTCTTGAATTGATTGGTTTTCTTGCTGCAACTCTCTGTGTTGAGTGTCCGACTAGCCTTCAATTTGCCTGCATTCTTCCTGCAGTTCTTGAAATTGTCCCCAAATTTCGTCTAGTGCACAGGCTGGACAGGAGCAAGGGACTCGACGGCTGATAGTGCTTTGGCACATGATGATAAAGTGATCAGGGTAAGCGCAGGGCAAGGGCAGAGAAAGACCAAGAGAGGTGAGATCCAGGAGCTTAGAAGTGCAAGGGAGAAATTGAATAACGGGAGAGAGGGGCTAAAATTGAATGCTGGAAGAAGGCCTACAGAGGTCGTTATAAAACATAGGGCTCATGAGTGCCATTGAGTGAGTAGCCAGAGAAGAATGAGACGGGGCCTGGGTTGCCGCGAGGAGAAGTACACAGACGAATGTTCGGAGATAGAGTTTAAGTGCTCAGAAGTGAAATGTGTTGAGGTGAGGTATGGGAGCAAAGGTACATGACATGGGAAGGGAATGTGGGGCACATGGTCATGCATACCAGGAGGGGAGCAGTACCGAAGGTGTGGGTGAGGGAGAGGAAAGTGACATGGGAGGCTGAAGCAGACGTGAACTTGGAAAAACGGAGAGGTGAGTGGGGAGGGGGGGAGAGTGATGAGGTAGAGGGGGTTAGTTCCTACAAGTGCGAGGGGGGATAAGGAACATAAATGATTAGGGAATCCAAACATTGGAGTGGATTTGATTGATGAGAAGGTTATTTTGTTCTAGGATTTTAGCCTCTTTGGCCATTTTGTTAGCCTCCGTATTTTGTTTTCGGAGGATGTGGAAAAAACTCAGACGCACAAATATTTTCTTTAGAGAATTTATAACCGCTGATATGATTTTGAGCGGGGATTTTGTCGAATTGGATATCCCTCTCAATTCTTTGATGACAATTTTAGAATCACCCAAGACTATTAGAGCCTGTATGTGTCGATCTTGGGCAAGCTTGAGTCCCATGTAAGCTGCAAGAAATTCTTCTTTGTTGTTTGTTGTTTTTCCAAGACCCCAAGAATAATCGATTAACTTATTTCCATCAGAATCATAGATGACCCCCCCCACACCTGCCACCCCTAAGATCATTATCTGAATGTTATGAATAAGAGGATGAAGTAATTATTGCATATCCAAGCAAAGAACCACAAATAAATATTGGTATCAAAATGAAAGTAAAGTACATAGTATAAAACTGCCCAAGTTCATATTCATACTGCCACCATCTTCATCATTTAATAAACCATTCTCCACACTCATACCATTCATCATCACTCTATGATGACCCATTTCTTGCCTGTACTCAATTTTCATGACAATTTTGTTGCTCTGTTTTAAAATCAATCTATGATAGTATAATCAGTTTCCAAAGTGTTGCACCACAAGAACCAACACCTACATAAAGAGACAATATAACAAATGTATACTCATGTGAGATAATTAAACAAAGTATACAATGAACATCAAATAAGGATTTACAAGTTCTTGTTTGCACGAAGACATGCAAACCCTCGGGTTTGGGGTAGTGTTGGGCTCTGCTTTTGTATATTTCTCCGCCCAATAAATTCATTATTCTTAAACCATTTCCCGTATTTCACAAATAATATGTGTTCATCTATGCCATGAACCTTCGTTAGCCGTCATCATTTACAAGTATACATCCCGTGTGGTTAATGGATCATTTTTCTATGTTTTAGTGATTAAAGATAATTATATCATAATTTTTCTCACGATGGTTCATTCCAGCAAATAAAAAAACTGATTCTCATTAGCTAGACCATAGTTTGGCATTCACGAACACCTTTTGAGTGGACATGGAAACACATATGGTTTAACTGTCAAATAGTTCATTTTTGGTACCAACTATATGTTTTTGGTACCCGACTTTAGTTGTTGGTATACTTCCACGAATCCAACACTAAAATTGCTACGTGGGTTTGAAGAGGATGGGTCCAAGATTGTTTATTGTCCATGATGCTTCCAACAAGATCGTTTTGCTATGTGAAATCTGCAGTCAATCATCAATTGCTCTCTTGTGTGTGAGTCATTTTTCCTTGTGTGCAGATTGATATTGAGAATCCTCAGTTGGTTGCAACCATCCAAAAGAAAAATCAAAGACATGGTTTATTGTCAAAGAGTTCGTGCCCAAGTTGCTACCTCCAAGCTCTGACTTGCAATCAAAGTTTTGGTTAACTTGTACAAGTGGACACATAGTTGCAAATGAGGACAAGTCATTGGTTTCTTTGGTTTCTATGTTTAGTTTCAGTTATGTATTGGTTATCGAATTCCCATGCTAAGTCGAAACCTTCTCAAAATAAACCAAGTTTGTTCATGTAGTTAATCACCCAAGATTGAATGTTGCCAAGGTAGTTTTGACTT
>ML815872.1:80048-169424 GCA_009831015.1 Picea engelmannii | reverse complement strand
AATTACTATTTCTTTATATTTGCAAGCACTTAGTAGTTTGTTACATGTTGGTGTTTGATATATAAATAATGACATTGTTTATGCATATTTTAAATGAGTTTTTTAGCCAAGGATCTAGGGGATCTTGAAAAGGACATGGAAAAAGGTTTAATGTTATATAGTATGAAGGGAGAAACACAAAGATTAGATTTTCTATTTATTTCAATACTAATTTTGATGAATTAACACAAACTAAAATTACTTCTCTTTATATCAAGGAAATGGAAATGTAGTTAAGATAGTTGGGGATGGCGATCTGAACTACACAAGTGTATGGACTTCATGATCTCCACTCAAGAGCATGCATGTAATGCACATTTATTATTTTAAAAACTTTGTTAAGACACCCCGTGTGTTTCTTAAAGACAAGTCATGAGCAACCTTTGAATTATTTGAAGACAACTCGCAAGCATGAAGTTAATGAATTTGGAAAACTGTATACATGGATAAGGGGAATAATTCATCAATTAAAGTTGAATGGTTAATAAGGATATGGGGTGATTAAATACAACGATTACACTCCTTAAAAATTTCATGGATGCCTCCAACGGTTTCGGTTTCAAACATGGCTTTAATGGACACGAGCAAGTGAATACCATACGTGGACCTAGTGTTAGTGGAGCTAATGCCTAAGTATTTCTCTATCATGTGATTGGGCATGATTATTATAATGCCTAAGTATTTCTCTATCATGTGATTGGCCATTGTTATTTTTGTTATTTGTGAGTTTTTGTAAATGGTGATGGAGGGAAAAGAATGAAACATGGAGGGAAAACGATGATAAAGGTTGTGGAGTCATGGGTAGTGAGGGAAAAGTATAAAAGATGGAGGAAAAACGATGATAGAGGTTGTGGAGTCACTGGGAGTGTTGGACAAGCCATCTTACCCACAAGACAAAGACAATAATCATCTCGCTTAGACTTCGAAACCGACCTAACAATTTGTTCTTCCCACATTGCAGCGAGCAAACAGAGAGGGTTTTTCTTGTTTTGTTTCGCAAACAATGGTGCCAAGAAAAATAACAATAATGATAGGAAAAAGAGGGTAACATGGATGGTAGTATATTCTTTATGATAAAGTATGACATTCACATGAATCAAGGAGGCTTTTACGCAAAAATATAAGTAATACATGGAAAACAACGTTATAGAAATCCTTATCTCTCCCATTCTTAGAAAAAACAAAAATAAAAAAATAATGACACCGAGGTTTGTTGACGACTTAATTGAAGGTACTTTATTCACAATGGCACTAATGTTAGTATACGCATTTTTATACAAGAGCATTACCAGTGCACAAACCATGGACGCTTCATCGTCTTCTTCGTTTATTTGATGGTTTCTCCCTGCCGCCGGTGCCTATCGTCGTGCAGCGCGCTGTAAATTGCAGTATTGTTGTCCATTTCAGTGATTTGGGTTACACTCTCCATTGTACAGTGATTTTTGCAAGGGACAGCAAGGACGGGCGGTTTACATTTCTCAATATTTAGAATATCTCTTGCTCATCTACAGTGTGATTCATCATGACATTCTCTGTTTCAAACTATACCATGGGAATTCTCCAGCGTTATAATTCCACAATCTGTGTTAGAACCTTGAGCGGTTTTTATTTGGACTGCAAAATTATAGATCATGTATGGGGAGGCAATTATGAGTTGATATTCCTAGCCAGAATTGTTTGAAGGAGCTGCGTACCAGTATTTATTCTGAAGCAGTAATTAAAGATCAGTGGTTACACACCCCCAATGTATGTGGATAAGATCATCGTGGGAACATGTCATATATGAAAAGTAATATGATTTTTTCTTATGTTGTTTAAATATTTTAAGTTTTGGGATTTTTTTTTATGTTGTTTAAATATTTTAAGTTTTGGGATTTTTTTTGAAAATTAGGTAATATAAATTTGGATGAAATAGCAATACATATAAATGAATTTATTAAGTTGAAAAACCTTTAAAGAATTATACAAACTTAACCATTCAAATTTGTCAATCCAACAATTTTTTTTTATAAAAATTGGATTAAAATTAAAAAAATATTATCCTGAAACAGAGCGGAAAGTTCATCCTAGGGAGAATGAAATCGCCGGACAATTTTTCACAGAAATTGGATTAAAATTAAAATTAAAAGAATATTATCCTATAACAGAGCCGAACGTTGATCCTTAAACTATGGAAAGTGAAATCGCCGAACTTGTTGCTGCTTCGAAATTCTTATTTACCTCCAAATCTAAATGTTATAGTATTCTTCTCTCCCAAATGTTAATGCATATTAATGTTTTCTCCACATTTCATTAACACGTCCCTGAGCAACATTGAATGCCTCGATTCTACAAGTGCCACCTGGTGTTTTAAGTGAGGTTTTCTAGCACAATATCATGTGTTTAGTTACTTCTGGACGCTTTTTATTCAGGTTTTTCATTCATATATTACGGAACAAGCTAAATCACTAATTGTCTATTGGTTGTCCAATAAGCATACTATGCTTTATTGACCATATGATTTATAACTATATGCTAATTTACTGCCTAAGCCAACCCTCGTTCTCTCCATCATTGTTGGCACATGAACTCAAAAAATAATACATGGAATGTGTTGTTCCAGAGTCTGTACTTAAAGTTTAGAAGTATAGTGTCTAGGCATCCGAAAGTGAGTAAAAGTAGAGAAGGAAGAAACGTCAACCTTCGGCAAGGGAAACTAGGGATGATTTCTGTGTTGGCATTGTCTAGCTTCCAAATGTTCCTGGATGTTTATATTTCGTTCAATCGCTGCCCATGAACTTTCGAGTTCAACCTGGGTAGTGGTTGTTTTAAGAATAGTATCGAAAAGGTTTAAGGCAATATGTGTTTGATCTGATAGTCCGAGTTCGATATTGGGTTGTCTTGATACAGGGACAGTCATGGAGGAACAGTAAAATAAGAAAACCTCAGAGGGAATTTAAGTGTTGTCTCAATTCGGTCATATAAAAGAGAGTTTACGGTTTCAGGAGTGAAAAAGGGGTGCAAACCAAAGGCCCTTTCCCGTAACTGAGTTATACTTTAATAAAAATGTATGAGGTGGGAGAAAACATTAAGTTGTCTATTGAGTAAGGCTCCTATCAAGGGAGAATCTCACGTATAAACAAAAGACGAAAATGTAAAGAAATAACCCGATGAAGCATAAAATATATATAGAATTGTGAAAGTGTTGACTGGTCTTATACCTGCTGATAGCTGGTACAGAGGAAAAACAATAAACAATATAGAAAACCAAAATTCATTCACTATAGTAGAGGTTGTACTAAATTATAGCGAAGCATTCATCATATACAAATATGAAATGAAACGAAATATGAGATACAAGGAAACAAACTCATAACACAGTCGTGAAAGAATTGAGAATCTTTGGATTTGCTTTATATTAACTCTCAAAATGGAAAACCTCTATTACAATCGACACAAAAAGGTTCAGCCCTGGTCCTTTCTTTCTATGGTATATTTATACAGTTTTACATAAGATGGAACCTCAATCATTGCAAAATTTTTAGTTATGATAAGGAGGAGAGCAATTGTTCCATTTCTTCATCTCTATCTTTATTTGGTGCCAGAAGCTTGTCCTTGCGCATGCTTGGTACAAGTGACACATCTTTCCACCAACCGAGATATCAGCCTTGACAGTTCTGCTTGACAGTTGGCTTCAAAAGAGTAACAATCTCGGGCTAATTTCGGTAACCTTTCTTCCATCTGTCTGTCTATAATGTCGATAGCGCACAATTGCACATTTGGTTTAATCATACATTTATCTATTTGGACTATGTCTGTCATAGTCACTTGTGAGATCTCAGCTGAATCTCTTTCCTATTTTTCATTTAAATCAAGTGAGATTTTTGCCATATTCATTTGACTCAATGCCTCAGCATTACCTTTGCTATCAATGTCTAACAGATTACCATTTATAGAACTAAAAGCCTCTTCTAAGGATTTTGTTACCCTCTTGGATTACATCTTACCTTCTGAGATGTTGTGCTCCCATTCTTTTAATAGAATATTCCCTCTGGTCTGCTCCGAAATGGGAAACCTAGGAGTACTTTCCGATTCCCCGTTGTTTGTAGCTATCACAGCCTCTTGAAAAGCGACCCGTGCTGCTCCAGCTTCTTTTTCTCTAACAGATAAATTTTCCAAAACTTGATTAACAAGTAAGCAGTTGTCTCGAATCACCTCTACCTTGGCGAGTAAATTTCCCTGGGCCGCAGAAACTCTGCTCCGAATCTCCATCGCCTGGGACTGGAACATCCCGATATTTATAGCTTTACTTTCGGCGATTTCCACTCTACCCTGTAGCTGCTCGATCAAGTCTTTTTGCTGGCCCGCTTGTATCTGACCATTCTGAACCACTAGATCTGCTTGTTCGAGCTTAGTCTTAAGCAACTCTATCTCACTTTTATCGGCCAACCTTGCTTGTTCTATCCCTACACTCGCCTGGTCCTTGACAGCCTCCTCTGTTGTGGCTAGTCTGGCTTCTAGGGTTTTGATGAGGCGATTTTTTTTGTTTTAGCTAGTTTTTCAAAACCCCAACTGAAAACTGATTCGCTGTGGCATATGCCCCCAATGTTCCAGCTATTTCTGTCGCGAACTGTTCATTCTTCTTATCTTTCCCATCAATCAATACTTTTTATTTCTTGGCTTTCGATTCCCCTTCCTGATAGAATTCTCTCTTTACCACAGCCTTTCTTTTCTTATCAAAGAAGAACTCATTTGGAGGGAGCTCTTCCACCCTTATAGGCCTCAATTCTTCATTTAAAATCCACCCTGCGTCAATATTTCCCTGAGTTGACTGCAAGGGAGTAATGGATGCGATGGGGTCTCCAATTTGCTTGGCCGATTGCCCCAGAGTAGTAACCAGAGTCTGCTTTTTCGGCGGGTCGGGATTCTTTATCTCTACTTTCGGAATCTTAGTTTGCTCTTCCCCGTCCTGGTGTTTTTCTTCACTGGGTGTCGCATCTTTGGAGCCTTCGGCATTTTTTTGTTTCACCTCCGTTGTACTCGAATTCTCACCCCGTAATATTGTGGGAAGACAACTACGTCGATGTTCTTGGAATTTCAGAACATCAGCCCTCTCTTCAAGTGCCAGGGATTGTATCCAAGCTAAAATCTCGGCATAAGATCTTGCGCCTCGAAAAATGTCATCCGAGTGCGAATTTTCGTGTTCGAATCTTTTAAGTCCGCAATTGGCCAAATGATTACTTACGACCCTTTGCGGATCGTGCTTTTTGAATTCAATAAGAACCAATTTTAGGTCTTCCAGGGTTGTTGCCTCAGCTTTAGCATGCCCAAAATCTAACAAGGAATATGAATTTAGATAAACAGGAAAAGGTGGCCATACCTTCTTTGAATATCCCTTAAGCTCCTTTCTTATGCCTCCAATTACTGTTTGTCTAGCAACCTCACGAAAATACAGCTTGTCGGGGATGAATAATGGCAATGCATGTGGGGGAACAAAATCCCCGAAAACTCGGAGATATGAGAATTCAGCTTCTGCATACCAGTCAGCTATACTGCTTAAATTCATTACTATATTGTCTGATATCCTGGGTGGCGGGTGGCCGAAAATAGTGACATGCAGCGGTACCATTACCCAGTTAAAGATTTCATATACGAAATCTGCCGCTTTGTTTTCCCACAATTTTGAATGATAGACGTGGATGGGCTCGACCTCTGCTGGGGTCCAATTTCAGCTCATTAAGGGAAAGGGTGTTAGAAAGCACATGGCGTCCATAATGTATGCGGACATAAAAAATGAAGAAATCTTTCCGCTCTCTTTCTACGCCCGATACTCTGTAAATCGATTGGTCAAGCTATCAGACAACATTTTCGCCCAGTCGAAGAAACAGCCTTCGGCGACTTGATGTATTAGAGACACCCATTGAATAAATAAATGTGAGGTGTCCTCTCTCCCGTATAATCTGCAGGTCATCATAGCTATATACTTGAACTGTGGTTCCAAGGAAGCTATTGAATATATACCATTACTGTCTACCCTGAACTTCGCAGGGTGCGAAACCCAATCTCTGATTAAGCTAGACATAGTCTTTTCATACTGCACACATTCCTTCTGTTTGAACTTCTCCAAGAATTCGGCATCATATGTAATGTTGGACACGGTGGGCAACTTGTACATAGATTGCAGTTGTTCGGGTCTGAAAGTCTCGATGGTGACCTTTTGCTCATTGATGATGGTTCTGGTTGGTATGTCCACATGGTCTAATGCCCACCGAACCATATCATAGTA
Source organism: Picea engelmannii (assembly GCA_009831015.1). Lineage (NCBI taxonomy): Eukaryota > Viridiplantae > Streptophyta > Pinopsida > Pinales > Pinaceae > Picea > Picea engelmannii. The sequence goes on along the minus strand of ML815872.1, from coordinate 163,120 downwards.
AGGGAGCAGTCATGGCCTGGCCGCTACTTTATGCATTCCTGATTGAACGACGATCTTATATTTGGTGGTTATGTCGTCTTTTTCATTGTCACTGGAATCATCAGAATAATCCACTAATTCAGCCTGTAGAACATAAAAAACAAACGACCAGTTCGGGACAGAGTCGACACTTCGAGGTGAAGTATCAGCGACGTTGTCTGAACCTTGTCCTGAAACCTCAACATTGGCTTTTGACGCTTTTCATGGGGCCATGACGGGAGATCCTGCTTTATCTCTTCTGCGATAAAAATATGTATACATACAGAAATTAGTTCGCTAAGAAGTGTGCTCTTCATAATATAGAAATGAATTTGTTATAAAGAATAACACCTCTATATATTCGAAAACTCGGTGCTTTTTAAGAATAGATCGATCAAATCACGCCTAAAAATAAATTTAGCAATAAAAACCCAATCTTTATTTGTCGATTCGCCTTGTTTCTAATTAATGCCATAAATTTTGGCGGTTCGAAATGTCAGTTGGCATAAGGAAGAATTAAGACTTCCTCGTAAACTGTGCATGCATCAAATCATGAGAGGTACTGGTTTAGCTCAATTAATCCGGTTTTACCAAAGTTAATTAATCTTTGGTACTCGTTGCATCGAGAATTTTTTCTTTAACCCTTTGAACCTCTAACACCCGAAATTGCGATGATTGACTTTTAATAAAAACGTAATCGTGATTAGGCGCTTAATTAATTACGTAATTATTTATATCTCCATTTCGCGGCTCGGAGCTTCGAAGGTAGAGCTTCCGGGAAGTTTGTATGCTGAGTTGAAAAACCGCGAGATCGCGATGATATGTTTTAATTAAAAGGGAGGATAAAATCGGATTAAGTGTTTAATTAATTATGTTCATATCTTTATCGCGACTTCACGACTCGGGGCTTTGACAATGTAGCTTTTTAAAAGAGAACATGCCGAGTTGCGAACTTCCGACAGAACTTAACCACGTCTAAGCTTTTACCTTTAACCTTGACACGGGTTATTAAAACAAGAAATTCATGGTTTCGACTATCGGGGTTACGACAGTAAGACTTTTGGATTTAGTAAACACCGAGATGCGAAACCCCGATGATGTTTAACCATGATTTAGGGAAATTTTACTCTCATTACTGACCTGGGTAAAATTTTAAAACGATTTCGTCGTTTCGTTGTTCGGGACTTGTGAACTATGTGATCTATAGAATCCGACATACGAAAGCCCGAGGTAGAACAAAGGAGGAAAACAAATTGACGAAGAGTAGAACTCACCTCGAGAGTACAATAACTATCGTTGCTCGCGTGATAAGACTTCAGAGATTTTGAAACCACAGATGGAAAATACGAAAACCATCTTTCGATTTCGAGCATTAAGACATGAAATTCGAGACGGGCTAGAAAAAACAAAAGCGACTCCAACAGAATGCATTAATGAAGTTTCAGTTATTTATTTAGTTTATAATAGGGTTGTTAGCAAAGAATATATTTGAATGAAGTTTCAGTTATGTAGTTTATAATAGGGTTGGTAGGAAAGAATATAATTTTATACCAATTTGATTATTTTAGTTTTGTATTCGATATGGTTTATAATTTTGTATTCGATATAGTTTATAAAAAGGAAAAGGAAGCCTAATAAATTTTGATTTAAGAGTTTTGTATAATAATAATATTATTTTTATATTTTTTAACAATATTTTGTATTAATTAGTATCAAAATTTGTAAGGAAATTTAGTTTTTTTTTATATCTGATTTATGTAGTTAATATTCAAGGAGATTAGTCTTTTTAAGACATTCTAATTTTCCCACTATAATTTTTCATAGCTTCTAAGAGGGATCCACTCTCTCCTCAAACAATAGGATTCGGCTGAAGCAAACACAAAGCCCAATCCCTCAGTCCACTCACCTACATGCTTTTGTAGTCTTGCTCTCTTTGTCATTTTATTATTTATTTTTCTATCTTATGTATTTGCACTAGTTGCATAGATCCTTTTTTGCTTTAAATTAGCACCTATCACAATGACCATGCTAACCACCGAGTAGACTCTCTCACAACAGTAGCAACTTGACCAATATTAATGACCACTGAGTAGACCCTCTCACAACAGTAGCAACATGCCCAATATCAAGAAATCACAAGCATAGCCCTCCAACAGCATGAGCATCTATGTTTCGAAGCTCTACAACCATTACAACTCCTTTTCTTGGAAAAGATGTGAGATGCCATGTGCGATAACCTCTTGGCTATAGGCTTCCACTTGGAGTTTTCCCTAAATATTATGATATTTACATCACCATGTCATGCCTCGTCCACTCTATAATACATGAGCCATCACCCACTGACTCTGGTCTCCAATGTGAGGTAGAGACACTTACACCAGTGTCTCTAGTTGTTGGTTCCCCATTACTACCACAACTATTACCAACATAATCTTCAAAAATGATTGACATCCAACATGACTAGTGGAAAGGATTCCAATTAATACCCACCTCTACTGCAACATCTTACAACCAATTACCTTCACTTCACTTCTTTAGGCATTGCCTCACTACCTCCAATCTTTCCCATTGAAAATTCAAAATATTTGCAAATTTCCATTGCAATCCCCCTTCTTTTTCAAGGTCATACCAATATCACCATCTTCAATGGATGTCCCAGATCCTCTAGCACTCTCATCTACCCATGTACAAACTTAGTTGGGACCTCCTACAACAATTGGGTTTGGCATAATAAATATTATCAAAAATTATAATAGACATTGGTAACATTGAACGCCAAGTTTTTTCCTTCAATGTGATGTCAAGAGTTCTATCTTGAAAGGACCTCCATATCTCCCAACTTCTCCTTTCAAAAGGTATACAAGAATGAAGGAAAAATTCCCATATCAAATGGAGGAAGCAAGAAGAGGCCTTGCTCCATGACAGGCTTGTGACAGGATATCTCATTTGACAATTTCATATGCATTTTAATTACACTTTTGCAATGGAGGACTCATCTCCACATTACCAATGCGACTACTTCATAACTAAGCAACCAATACTTTCACTATTAATTATTTATTAACTAATTACACATCTTCAAATTTATTTTCTATTTCATTAATTTCGATAGAGATTTCATATTGTCTAACACACTTTTCTTCGTTGAAAATAAATACAAAATTGTTTTCATAAAGTCTTCTAATATACTTTAGAGGACTTCCAAACTCTTATCAAAATTCAAACACTATCCATTTGACCTTAGTGTGTCATAAGGCCTTTCTTCCCCTTTAGGCATTTATGTATAGTATTATGAAACTCAAAGAAGAAGTTTATTATTCTCACTACCTACTGTGTTATACATAAGCACAGATCTAGATGCCACCTTTCTTGCATATCATGTTTACACATTGGAGAGTCAAACATCATTTGGTAACATCATCTTTAGTGCATATATAAGGTTGAATCTTTTACCCTACATTCAATGGCAATATAAAAGTGTTATTGTTGGATTTGAAAATGTTTTACATAGATGGAAAAGAAGATATTATGCAATCAGTGTGAGCCATGTCCCTAAACTATTTGGGACTCTTGTAGAAGATTACTTATGTTAATGACAGATTTGGGAATATCTCACACAATCCATACTTCCAATTTTCTGGTATAGTAATAAATTAAGTATACCTCCCTTAGGGGAAACCAATTTCATTAAACTTACTCGAAACAATTTCCAAATCTGCACCATATTTGTTTTCATTGTTTCCCCTTTTTAGTTTCTCTCCATTTGCACAAAGAATTTGTGGAGCAAAGAGACATCAACCCTCAGTGATATCATCACCTTAGAAAAACTCATACATATCCATCTACATGTCTTCTTAATCCAATATGACTTCCCTCACAACCTATAAATTCTTAATATTCTAACATTTCAATACTTACTCTTTCAATTCATATCTACTTTTAATATATTACCATCATAGGCTACTATGTAGATTACTCATTTAGTTTTAACAAACTCAAAGAATTACAATTTAAAAAATGCATTGAATTTTTTTAGATGTTTCAAACAATTCTTGAACATTTTTCTTTGATCCAACTTTATTACTATGTTCTATCATTTGTTGTAAATGAAATACTCAACTTACTTTCACATATTACATGGCTTTTTTATAATCCATCGATTTCTACCCTTCCATAAATACAAAAACCTCTACCCCACATATATATCTCCAAACAACCACACATATTTAGTCTCATTCATAAGAAATAATTGTATTTCGATAAATACATATTGAACTTTCACATGATACATACCTTGGTTCCTTTCTCCTACTATTCATGTGCATTAACGACCTATTTTTTAAACATTGAATTACATTAATTATTCATCTGCGTTCAAAACCTATTTTTTTAAATATTGAAATACATTAACTAACTTTTCATATATGCATTAACACCGCATTTTTTTGAATATTGAATTACATTATTTATTTTTATTTTTTTATCGTATTACATTAACTAACTTTTCATATGTACATTAACACCGTATTTTTTGAACATTGAATTACATTAATTTTTTTTGTATCGTAAAAACTTATTCAACTACTTAAATATTGACATCCACCTTTACACATGCATTGCCATCATTGTGACTATTATATTGAGGTAACTAAATACTACTTTACATAAATATCAAGGTCTTCATTATGCCATTCCTCTAATTTTAGATATGGGCATCCACCTTTACACACGCATTGCCATCATTGGGACTATTATATTGAGGTAACTAAATACTACTTTACATAAATATCAAGGTCTTCATTATGCCATTCCTCTCATGTTTTATATTACTTTGTTTACTTATTATTTTCAAATTATTTTCACCTTCAAAATTAATTATTCCATTAAGTCATTCATATTTTGGCTTCATATATGTAGGTCATGTCATCTCCTTCAAGTTGTAATAATTAGATTTCTTTCTATGGCCTCATATATGTAGGTCATGTCATCTTCTTCAGGGTGTAATAATTCGTATTCTTTCTAATATTGAAAATAAAAATTTGTAACTTTGAATATGCATTACTTCAAAAGTTTATTTATATCTTCAAAATATATCTTCTACATGGTTGGAAAAACCCAACTCTTTCTCATCTAGTAAAGTATGTCGAAAAGCAATCCCATATGCATAGTGATATTACTATCACTTTCCCTAATTATGGTTGTAGCTATATGGCCACTTTGGGGTTCGAAAAAATACTTTGTTCAAATTTTTATTACTTTGCTTTTAGTTTTGCCACCACTCCAAAACAAGATATTTAAACTATGAAATGTTAGTTTCAATTTTTTTTTCATAGATTTTGTATTTTCAAATTGTTTTATTTCAAAAATGTATTTAAGAATAAAATTAACTTTTTACATTATCATGACGTACTTTTTAAACCTTTAAGGGTAATTATTAATTTATAATATTGTGGTTATTATGTTATAAGGAATTTCCTATGTTAAGGTTTATGTCACAATGGGATGTTCATAAATTGTTTGGATATTTAGATACTTAAGAGTTAGTTAAGATCAACTTGGTCTAATGTGTTGTTAGGTAAAAGTGTGTTTCTTTAACATGCATTTGTAGTTAGGAAATCTGACGGCCACGATATGTTCTCGACACAGAGTGGTCTAATGACTCATATTCTCCTCGATCTTAACGATTACATTGATCTATGGCTTAGCACTCGATTGGTCCATGATCTATATTTAAAGAGCGTGAAGGGTCATTTGTCGATGATTGATTGTGAGAAACTCTCTTGTAAATCTTTGTAACATTTTTCTTTTGCATTAATAAATTGCTTCAAGTGGCCATGTTGCTAGGGCCGTGGATGATTCCCCATAGGAGTTTTACCATGTCAAAACATCAGTGTGTTGATCTTTAATCTAGTTGTGTGAGTGGTTACTGAAGGTGTTCATCCTTTGTTAGAATACTTGTGTTGTCGAACATGGTATTAGAGTGCATTTGAAGACCCGCTCTTGTTATAGATTGAGATCTTGAAGTCGTGTTGCCGCATCTCTGGAATATGTTATTTCCATACATTTTTAGCTTGAGAGGACTGTTTCATTATGCTCGGAGTGCTCCTTTAAATTATGAACACTTTTCATTTCACTCGAAAAGTTTCCATTTGCCCAAGATACGACCATTTCAATCAAATTCGAAGGCATAAAGCCTGGATACACCCTTTTTAAAATTTTTGTAGAGATAATATTTCAATTTTATGTCCGTTATTTCCATGTTGCTACTCTTTTGATCTGCGTATGCCCTTTTCCTTACGCTCTGTGCATTTTCGACAGATCAGAAACAGAGCAGAAAATGTTTTATTATCTGTGTATGCTCTTTGTCGTGCGCTCTGTGTGATCTTGGTAAATTAGAAACAGAGGGAAATTTGCATTTTCCAGGTAAGCTAATCGAGATCTAACCCTTGTTGTCATTGAGAAGCGAAATTATTTTCTTGTGTGAAAATAGTTTTTTATGAGCATGCTTTCCAAGGTCGTCTTTTTCATTATCATCATCATCAACAACAACAACCTCAATCCTCCTTTTAAACAATATTATATGTTTTTCATTAGTTCACTTGGTTAAAAATTGCTTTATTAAGTAAGAGGTTTTGAGTTCGAGAACTTTTATTTATAAAGTAACTTCATTATAAAAATGATCCTTGCTTATTCTATAAAAGTGAGTCACTTCATAAACAACTTATTTGTAAAAGTGAGGTTATTAGAAGGAGGAGCATCACCACGTGGACCAACTTCTACTTTTTGTGTGGCTATTTGGTTATCGTTTATTCATTTTTTTCAAAACGACATAACTTTCACATATGAAGTTCGTTTTCAATGCATTTTTTTTAAACAACCTATTTTTTCCGAGATCTTTCCATCAAAACCATATGTTTCATATTTGTTTTCATATTTTAATATGACATCTCCTAGTGATCTTTTGCTTACCATTACTAATTACTTTTCATGGAAATCCCATATGGAGGATGTATTAATAAATAAAAAATTGTATCGAATTAGCTTGAGAAAAGAATAAGAACCCACTGATAATGAAAAGAAATTCAAATGAGCCAATAAGAATGATGAAGCACATGGATTGGTCAGAATGTCCATCTTTCATGATTTAAGGTTTCACCTTCAAGGAATTGATGACCCTAATGATGCTTGGGCAAAGCTTGAAATTGTATTTGGTAAACACAATATTATTTGAGCCCACTAGTTGGAGAATCAATTAGTGACCTTAAGTCCAAATTATTTTCCTTGCATTGAAGATTACTTATCTAAGTTCAAAACTAATAGTAGAGATGCAACGACAAACTTAAACTCACGACACTACATTAAAAGCAAAGCACGGGACACCAGAAATACTCCAATCCCCTAAAGGGGAAATTTTATTATAAAATCATTCCTGTATGTTCAATTTGTGTACAAATGGTCTCTTATATAGCTATATGTGACCATAAAAATTATTTCATAATTAGTTGATTAGTTCAAGCGAATACACAACCATCTTGATAATTAACTCTTATGATCTCTCCACAATATCTCTATAATTCTCTCAACAATGTTCATCCCTACATCTACTCATTTCTCTCCATCTCGCATTCATACGTAGACTTCTAGAATTAGTCTACATTATTACATTTTTCTTCATATTTTCATTAGACATTACAAATAGGAATGTCCCCTTCTTCATGAGAAACATTCATTAAATTGGTCCATTTTCTCTTCCACGCCTTTGGTCTTCTTTTTTGGTTTTCCACGATCTTTGGTTTTCTTCATTTTCAATCTTCTCTAATTTCTATCTTGTACCTGCAACCATAAATATAAGTTGAAGTCCATATAAAAGAGTATCCATCCACAAGAATACATGGGTCCCCAGCCGATGTATCCGTCGGTTCTCTAGAAAACTCTTTCTCATGCATGGTTCATCAACCATTCTTCTATCACAATCTGTATACTTGTATATTTATTCCCCCTGCATCACCATCACCATCATCCCCATATTGGGTCTTTGACATACCCATAGCCATGTTCTCAATGCTCCTGCATTAGACTCCCAAGGAAAAACTTCTTCATGGACTCGTGTCCATGAGTTCTTTGTCATCTCGCAAAATTTTGTTTCATTGTTGATGTGGACTGCCTCAAATCGACAGTTTTGCCCAGAGTTGAGAAAATCTCTTCCATGACTACCATTCATTACATAAATGGTTTTAATTTCCCACAAACCATACATTACAAAGTGATTTTTAGAGGACCACGAACTTTAACAAACTATGGGGAATACATGCCTCATCAGACTTACATGAGGTACATACACTTTCATCTCAACTTAGGAAATCTAGTCTTTATACAATCATAAGACTAAGACCATCATTAGTGTAATACCCCTAGGCCGAACCTCAACTGTAAATGTAAATAGAAATGTACTTAAGCTGGTGAGATGTTGACATAATTTTGCATGCACCTTCCATGGTATAATGCGCACATGTACTGCACACTAAAATGATGAAGTGTGCACATTCCAGGATACTGCGCGCAACAAATTTAAGTGCACGCGATTTTGAGGCCAGAGAGCCTTTGTGTATATGTTGTGTTTTATAGGCTGGTGAGCCAATTATTATAAACCAGGAGGCTTATGTGTTGGATTAGGCCGGTAAGCCTATTTTTGTATATGTCTTATTATTAATATAATACATCGTCGTGTGTAGACCAACCACGATAAAAGAGTATGGGGACTAAACTCCATTAGTCAGGGAAAGGGGGAGCTACAAGTTAAGAATAAGGGCTAAGCTAGGGAGCTTAAGCCAAAAAGAAAATATTATATTAATATTCCTTAAAGTATAAAGTCTGGATAATTATTTTATCCTAATTTCTAAGGATGGGGACAAGTGGGCCAAAGTAGCTCTCAACATGAAAAGTGTCAATTTGGGAACATGCATACATATAGTTTGGACTTAGTTCATTTTTGGGGGCATTCATCATTCCATCATCATTCCCTTTCACGGATTCAATTGTCCTTCATTCTTGCCTGTCATTGTACCTGTACCTAGTTAGCTTAGGAGTTGGACTGAAAAACTGGGTGGTCATGCCCATGGGATATTGAAGAAGGAAGCGGGTTGTTAGGCCCGTGAGAAATTCTCTCTAGGTGAGAGAATTGTTGGGAATTGATTTCTCGAAGGTGTCAAACTGCATCTACAGGGCTCTGAAACTTCATGTCCGTCCTGTTGCTGAAGCCTGAAAAGGAAGTGGGTCAGTTGAAGGACTGTTGAGCAGAGAAGGGGAACACTTCCTGGAATGGGAAAGGCATGTGGGGAATGAGGGTTTGTAGGCTGTTAGTTTGAGTTGGAACCTGTGACAAAGTTTTCATGTTGTCTTAGACACATTAGCCTGGTTAGGAATCCCTTTACCGAGGTGGAATTTAGTACAATCTTCGGGTTGACCCACTGCTGAGAGTAATGAGCAGTGTGGTCTAAGGCTGGGAGGTTCGTAGAAGGCTTGCACGCAGTTGGTGATATTTTTACCAAGATAAGTGTCCATTTTGTGTTAAATGACATGTTGCATTATTATGTATGCGTTTATTTTTATGGGTTATTCTTGTGTGTGCTGCATATGTATTTTTATTATTATTCTGTATGAATCTATGCATTTGCAGAATGTATTTCTTTGTTTTAAGTTTTATATATAAAGTTTCGCAAACATTTTTATGTGTATATGTTTTAATTTTGTATACAGTTCAAAAATTTTATGTGGCATAGCCCAGTTGGTTGTTGGGGATGTTACAATTAATACATTATCCAAGGACCATTAAACTTGTTAGGGATGTCATACTTCATGGATTTGTTGTATCTACATCTCAAATCACACAAACATTTAATTAAATACCTTGCTTTGCTTACGTCTTTGTTCTTCACACTTCTGCTGCTTCATTTCCAATGCTTTGTTGTGTCTATCTTCTGCCACTTCTTTCTCTTTCTTTCCTTGCATCTTTGTTTATGTCCTTTCTTCTCCCCTCTTGATTCTTTTTATTCACGCATAAGAGTCCTTCTATTTCAACTTCCCTAGCATCAGAGTCTATGTCTTCTTTCATTTTATTATGGCTTCCTTCTGAACCCTTTACTTGAATATCCATAGTCATTATCTTCTCTTTCTTTGTGAGCTTCTCTATGCTCACTATGATTTGCAAATAGCCTCTGCAGTAACAAGTCTATTTCACCTTGCTACAAAATACCTCACCAAGCTTCTCTCTTGAACTTGGTCTTTTTTTGGTATTCCTGGTTCTTTTCGCTAGAACCTTCTGAGCTTTCTCTACACCTCATCTACCATAGTTGTAGGATTTTTCACTTTCTCACCTTCCTTCAAGCATTTCACCTGCTCCTTTCTCTAGACAAATCTACCCACATTTTCAAATGTGGAGTTGTCTCAACAACTTCTACCCAACTGTAGTTCGAAGTCGTTCTTCTTTTTGCTACAATGTTCTTGCTATAGGGTTTTGCCATAAATCTCTTTTTCTCTCGAAGTATGCATCATTTTCTCTTTTTGCATCAATCTTGCATTTATATGTCATGGAGTCAACATCTTCTTGCATAATTCTTTCTCTGAATATTCCACACAATACCTGCATAAAAATTTTCTTATAGGAGGGACATCTTCCTCCAACAAGACACCTACAATATTTGCAATTACGTGCTTACAAATATGTTTATTATTGGGTTGTGCAAAAACCAACAATACACCTATGAATTTGGTTTGACAAACTTAATCGATGCACCGATGACATGACTTAAACTTTGCTTTACTTTGACTCCAAACTCTCAACCTGACTTCAACTTATGACACGACTTGACATAATTTGTTAAGGTGTCGGGTAACACCGATCATGCACCTTTATTTTAACACATCAATGACTTTATTTTTGACAAGGATTTTGACAAACTTTCAACTTCAATTCAAGACTTACAACAATTTCAATGACATGACATGCTTTCAGCTTCATTTTCAACTATTGCATTGACTCCTTACCTTTTATTTATACCTTGACTTGCAAGAGGACTCCACTATAAACTTTAAAAACTCAAATTTCAACTCAACTGTGAAAATTTCAAAATTTCAATATGAGGACATTTCACTCATTTGACATCTACAATATTTGAAGACCTTTGAAATAAAAAGAACTTCCCTCTCACTCTTTGCATCCAAAAACTCTCAATCATTAATGACTTACATACTTGGAGCTTTTACTTATAACCTAATAACAATAATCTTGGATTTTGACTCATTACATCCATATGAAAACTTTCGACTTACTCCATGACTTTAATTTACTTGACAAAACTATCTCCATTTCATAATTTCCTTGGCCATTTCAAGGCTTTATCAAATATACTTTTCATAACTCTATTTCCACTTATAAATCAATAACAACACTATTGACTAAACATTCTTACCACTCATTTGCGATAATTTAAACTTCATTTGGATTTTAACTATTACTGCAATGTTTTCACCAGACCTACATTTATAAGTGATGCCAATACCTTAAGGAGAAATCAAATGTTGACTTCATTTGGAATGCTTTGATGGAAGAGTCTCTACACATTTCTTCCTTGCCTTTTTTCTGCACTTCTTTATATCTCTGTCGGTTTGGACAAAATCTCCATGCGACTCCAACTACTTATGGCGAACCAAATGATGCATCTTTGTGACCATATCCATGAATTCACTCTGAGCTACTTCGTTGGTCGTTGTGATATGACTATGTGTTTCAAACACAACTTTCACACAATACCATTTATGACTTTTATGACCATGACATGCTTATAAAAAAATCAATCATGCTGAATCAAACAAACCTATATTTCCATTTGTGGGAAGCTTGTTGAATGCTTTCTATCATGAAACTAGTAATCCCCTATTTGCAATGGACTCTGCCTCTGCATGCAGCTTCATTTCAGGCTAAAATTTCATCACCAACTCACTACAATGCTTAATCTGTATCTATCCACTTTGACTTCAACCACCATGCGATGCAAATAATGCATTTGTAACTTCATTATGTCTTGTCTTTCATTCAACAAAATAATTGTCAGAGGAAGAGGTTGTCCATACTTCTCTTATTGGTATGATTCCTCCACAAGTAAATCTAAATGATGCAAGCAATTAATACCCTGCTTGCATGGTGCACTCTAATATAAACCAAATCCCCATATAACTTCAGTTTGACTCATGAGGAAGAATTAAAATAAGAAATACAACTAATTACATGCTACAAATAATTATGTGCTTCTATACAAGAAAATAAACAATACAATCCCGCAACCAGAATGCTTCATGTCATTTTTAAACTAGAAAGGCTACAAGTTGATCACATCGACTACGCAGATATTCCTGGCATTTGACAGTTGCCAACTTTCACTTCTCAAACAAACTCACATCTGTATCCAACTGATATCTTGTTTCCTTGTAACTATTCATTATCATGTTCCCGAATATCTCCTCATAGCCTTTTCTCACCTCTCAATTTTTGATGCAAGTCATTACCTTCATGATCTCATCATTAGCGTAGGGGTCATTATGACCAAACAACATTACCTCATTGTGATCAGTGAAGTAAATTGTGAGCTCCACCAAAATACTTTTACTACCTATTCTTGCCATGTATATTTCACACCATATACATACCTGCATCTTATGTATGTGTCTAGATGACAATGAGTTGCTCCCTCTTTCTTCCCTTCACAAGCTAATAGATAAATGCTTAGTTGTTTTGTTCTCTCAGTGTTGTTGCCATGTTCACCATATATCACCTTGTGCCAATTGTTTTCTTGCCTTATCTTAAACATTGCTTTTACCACAAAATTCCATGGTTTTCCCAGCTCCATGCCTACATGATTCTTGTCCACATGCAATAGGTCTGCACTTCGTGCCTTGTCTCGCTGCACTACCACTTGTTTGTTGAGATCTCCTTTACTATGGTAATGACTTCACTTGATGTAATGTCCCTCCATTATTGTGGGATCTCTTTTCTGCATCGTATGTTCCTTGCCTAAGAAATTCCATGGCTTATTGTAGGGACAAACTGTCTTACAGGTCTTGTAATCCATGTTGCAGTTATAGGAAAAGTTAGCATATCCACAACATCTCTAATACCACTTATATTTTTCCTACTGTAGATGTTGTGTTCACCATGACCATCAAGCAAATGAAAAAAACAACATTCACTGATGTATTTCTAGCCATGATCGATGGATCCAGTAACTGGAAGAATTTCTAGTCCTTAGCTCACTTCACTGCACTGCCCTCATGATCTTCTTCGACATCAATCACTTTTTATAGCTTAATCTCGAGGTAGAGGGTGTAATCACATATTTCTTCCACTACTTCAGTGCTACGCCAATGCATTAGACTGTATCAATTTGTATAGATACACGCAATCATGTGCCATGTGCATTTGCGCAACTCATAACTGAAATATGCAATTGACGAATTATGCAGAAATATCTCTAAAATCCACAATTGATCAATCATGTAAAAGTGTCTACTTTATGCGCTCTTGGATTGGAATTGTAAACTTCCCTTTTCTTCATATGAAGTGTGGCTTTGCAACGATACATGCAACGTGATTTGCTCTTAAAAACATACAAATATTTTTCAAAATAATTTCTCTGATACCAAATGATGGCAGAGTCACAACGACAAACATAAACTCATGCCACTACACTAAAAGCAAAGCAAGGAACACCATAAATATGCTCCAATCCCCCGAAGAGGAAATTTTATTATAAAACTATTCTTGTATGTTCAATTTGTGTACAAATGGTCCCTTATATACCTATAGATGACCATAAAATTTACTTCATAATTAGCTAATTAGTTCAAACGAATACACAACCATCTCTATAATTTACTCCTATGATCTCTCCACAATATCTCCATGATTCTCTCAACAATCTTCATCCCCACATCTACTCATTTCTCTCCAACTCTCAGTATTATGTAGACTTCCATTATTAGTCTACATGATTACATTTTTCTTCATATTTTCATTAGACATTACAAATAGGAATGTCCCCTTCATGAGAAATATTCATTAAATTGGTCTCTTTTCTCTTCCACGCCCTTGGTCTTGTTTTTTGGTTTTCCATGATCTTTGGTCTTTGTCATTCTCAATCTTCTCTAATGTCCATCTTGTACCTGCAACCATAAATATAAGTTGAAGTCCATATAAAAGAGTAGTCATCCACTAGAATACATGGGTCGTCAGTCGCTGTATCCGTTGGTTCTCTAGAAAACTTATTCTCGTACATGGTTCATCAACTATTCTTCTGTCACAATCTGCATACTTGTATCTTTATTCCCCCTGCATCATCATCATCTTCATCCTCACATTGGGTCTTTGACATACCCATATCCATGTTCTCGATGCTCCTACATAAAAAATACTTAGATTTTTATGTATAGAATGAAAAATAGATATGTCAGAAGATCGATGCATATATGTTATTCTTGCTAAGCTTGGTAGTGCATATTCTCCTTTTGTATATACCTTTCATGCCACCAGAGAAACTCTAGGGAGTGCTTATAAAAAACCCTCCCTTGAGTAATTTTCTGATGCTTTGGTTTGAGAGAGATAAGATTTTGAAACTTGGATTGATTAACATTGCAAGTACATACAACAAAGCCTTAATGGCCCAACAGAAAGATAAATCCAATAATCACAAGAAGCAACATCCTCACCACTATAACAAGAAAAACAAGGTTCTCAAACCCTCTCAATCAACTTCCCCTCCTAATGGTGACAAAGGAACAAAATCTAAAAGTAAGAAGAGTCGTGACAAACATTACAACTTTTGTGGGAAAAATGGTTATGTGGAGTCTGTTGGTTGTGGAGCCTGATTATCTTCTTGATTCATAGGTCTTTGTTTTCAGTCGTTTTTATACTCCATGAAGACTGTACACCCCATAGTATTGTACACGCCTTCACACGGGGGGGGGTTGCAAGGGGGGATTTCCATCGAAAGAAAAATTGCCTTGTAAATGTATATTGTAATTTCATAGTAAATCTAGACCGTTCATTATAAGGTTGCAAATCTGACAGTAGAAGTTATGTTAGGTTTTTTTGTCTTAGAAGGAAACCCTCTTTTATGAGAGAATTGTATTGTGGCTGTGTATCATTGCGGATATTTTATTTTGAGAGAGGAGACTGTGAGACAAAGAAGAAGTTGCAACGGGTGTGTTGTAGGTTGTATCCCTTCATTTTGTTGGATAATAAAAAGGAAGGACATTGCAATTTCTCTTGTGGACATAGCTCACACTGGGGGAACCATGTATATCTGTTTCTCTATTGTATTGTGTATCTTCTGTGTTTTATTTCCTCATTTGTTTTATTTTATTTCTCTGTGATCCTGTTTTTTCTAGCAACTGGTATCAAAGAGAAAGGTAACTCGCAGAAAAAGAGGGTTCTTGGTTCGAGTGAGAGCAATGGTGGAAGATGAAAATATTAGGGTCGAGAAATTTAATGACCAAAACTACCATTTATGGAAGATGAAGATGGAAGATTATTTATATCATAAGGATCTATTTCTACCATTGGGTGGAATAACAAAGAAGTCGACGACCATGAAGGACGAAGAATGGGATGTTCTTGATAGAAAGACACTAGAAATGATACAGTTGAGCCTAGCGGCATCGGTGGCTTTCAATATTTCGAAAGAAAATACAACGAAGTCACTGATGGACGCATTGGCTAAACTGTATGAAAAACCCTCGGTGTCCAATAAAGTTTTTCTAATGAAGAGAGTATTTAATAGGAAGATGTCAGAAGGTGGGTTTGTTGCAGATCATTTAAATGAATTTAATATGGTTACTAATCAGTTAAGTTCTGTAAAAGTGGACTTCGATGATGAGGTCAGGGCTCTTCTAATCTTGTGCTCATTACCAGAAAGTTGGAACGGCTTGGTCATGACTGTAATTAACTCTGTCTCTAGTTCAAACACTTTAAAATTTGATGATGTTGTTGGTGTTATCCTTACCGAGGAAATGCGATGGAAAAACACAGGTGAGACATCAAGTAATGCGTTAAACATGGAGAACAAGGGAATACAAAAGGATAGAGGAAAGGGCTCAGGGAACTGCGGGAGTTCTAGGAAGGGAAGATCCAAATCCAGGATGGGAAAAATAGAGTGTTGGAATTGTGGGAAGAAAGGCCATCTGAAGAAACACTGCAGAGCTCCAAAGAAACAAAGAGATGGACAACATGAGAAAAGTCAAGAAACAAATGTAACAGGTGATGTGTTACAAGATGATTTGTTTATTTTTGTAGATAATATTTATGAGTCTTAGGTAGTAGATTCAGGGGATTCATTTCATGCCACACCCCATAGGAAACATTTTTTACATTATGTTCAAGGTGATTTTTGACAAGTTCATTTGGGTGATGCTGCACCATGCAAAATTGTTGGAATGGAAAAGGTAAAAATATAGCAAAGGAATGAAAGCCAATGGTTGTTGGAAGAAGTAAGACATGTTCTAGATCTAAGGAAAAATCTAATTTCAACAGGGAAGTTGACAAGTGAAGGTTGTATATCTATATTTACAGATAAGGCATGGAAGGTCACCAAATGATCACTGGTGATAGTGTTAAGCCCTAATATTGGTTCATTACCCCTTAATTGGGGCATATTACATTAGTAATGGTATTTTATTTGTGTCGTCTTTATTCCATTAGTTGTAATTATACCTCCTAGTCTCCTATATATACCAAGGAGACATTTTCATTTGGAATCATCTTGGAATTGTACATTTATGTGGGCATAAGGAGGTTTCCCCCTCGAAGAGGCTTATTATCTGAATTTCTCTCTTTTTCAAGGCGTTGAGTACTTATTCTGAGGTTTTTCTATGCTATATTGATATTTGGTTCTTAACATATGGTATCAGAGCTCAAGGTCTTGGGGTTTCGCTGCTACATATGAGACACCTTGACATTTTCGCTATAACTTTTTTTCTACAACATTTCAGAAGGAACGGCTTGGAGGATATTTAGTAGACGGATCAAGGTATGTTGGGTTAACATTTAAGCTCCTGAGGCCTTATAATTTCGGAGATACAGCCTATGAAAAATAAGGTTCTGGAATCATCCTGAACTGACTAGTCTCAAGAAGGTGTTCCAGGTAAAACAATCATAACTTCTTCCTAAAGTATCCAAGTTGAGTGAGACTAGTTTCATTGTATAGTGGATAGTCTGTAGTATTTCTGGTACGAGTTTCAGAATTTTATGTCAATTATTTTGTGTGGGAACGCTATACAAGGGACATCTCCTGGAAAGACCAAAAATAAACAAGTTGTGGGGAAGTTACCATAAATTCAACTTGACACATCCTATTTTGATCAGACTTGTGGCATTGCAGAGAAGAAATATCAGAGAACTACAAAAAATAAAGTTTCATACCCAGAAGGGTCGAAACTTTGGAGATACAATAGAAGAAATATTGTCTAGCAGAACCACCTCAAAATCAAGGTTCAAAAGTGATACTTGGCCAACATTCCACCCAAAAAGGGAACTTCTACAGCAAATAAGCCTCCAGATAATCCTACATGGACTCTTGTTGAAGGTGAATAAATGCGTAGGTATATAAATGATTTACAAAAGAAGACAGTAACAAAAGATGAACTACAAGAGATGATGGAGGGTTTAAAAGGAGAGATCATGGAAGGATTGAAAAATTTCATAATAGAGAGGACACCTAAAAGTGAAAAAGTATCCCATGAAATTCATGATGAGGACACAAGGAAGGTGAATCAAGAATGGAGAAATTCCAACTTTGGGTTGAAGACCAACCACGTTCCTAAGATCGATATGAAGAAGTTTGATGGCAAGGACCCAATCATAGGGATACTTTAGATGGAGCAAT
The DNA here is from genome assembly GCA_009831015.1 of Picea engelmannii. Taxonomy (NCBI): domain Eukaryota; kingdom Viridiplantae; phylum Streptophyta; class Pinopsida; order Pinales; family Pinaceae; genus Picea; species Picea engelmannii. The sequence goes on along the minus strand of ML815872.1, from coordinate 145,172 downwards.
TCTTTGATCTACATAATGTGCCACATACACAAAAGGTACGAATTGCTTCTTTATATTTAGAACCCAATCAATTTGTATGGTATCAATGGCTTTGTTCTTGCAAATCACTCATCACTTGGACAATTTTCACGGAAGAAATGATAGCACACTATGATGATACAAGGAGCAATACCTTCTTTAGCCAATTGATAAATCTCAAGCAAAAGGGTTCAATTACAGAGCACATTGAGAACTTCCAAATATTGAATATAAAGGTAACAGATATTCCAGATGAGCACTTTATTGATGTATTCATAGGAAATTTAAAGGATAACATTCAACATGAGGTTCGCCTTTGGGAACCCAAATCATTGGAGAGTGCATTTAAGGTGGCAAGAAATGTTGAAAGTAAAAATATGGCTATGTCTACTAGAAGGACCAATCCCAACATCTATAGAGAGAATAATGCTCCTTCTAAAACACCTCAACCTACAAGGTTGACACCTCAATGATTGGAGGAAAGAAAAGAAAAAGGTTTATGCTTTAATTCTGACAGCAAGTACAGTAAGGGACATAAGTGTGGTGAGAAGAAATTATTCTACATAGATTGTAAAGAGGAAGAAGAACAAGAACAAGAACCATCTCAAGATGAAAACGTAGAAGCCATTTCGTTTGAAGATTTGACTCCCACGATATCGTGCAATGCATTGGCTAGAATTAGCACTCCTCAAACCCTCAAGATCGAATGATACATCAAAAATAAAAAGGTAATAGTCCTAATTGATACTGGCAGTACTCATAATTTCATTCACTATAAATTAGTCAAAGCTCTCAATTTCTTTGTATATCTAGCGCCAGAGTTTCAAGTAATGATTGCAGATGGAGGAACTATCAATTGCTCAGGAAAATGCAATAAGTTCAATCTTACTATGGGGGAATATGTAATGAATAGTCCAATGATTTCTATACCCATGGGTGGTGTTGATGTTGTACTAGGAATCCAATGGTTACAATCATTAGGAATAGTGGCTTTTAATTTTCAAGAAGTTTTCATGAAATTTTCATTGGAAGGAAAAGAAATTGAGTTAAGAGGTATCATAGGGAAACTTGGTAAGGAGATAAGCTCTAATGGCATGACAAAATTATTGAAAAAGGGGCATCAAAGCATTATTGCACAACTATGCTCACTAGATGTTCAAACATCTAAGCCATCTATTCCTCAAGATCTCCAAGGGATCATTGATAAGCATTCCAAAGTATTTGAAGATATTCCCAAAGGTCTTCCACCCACTCGAAATCATGATTATGAAATTCACCTAATTCCTGGGAGTGTTCCTCTTAACGTCAGTCCATACATATACCCTTATGCCCAGAAGAGTGAAATTGAGCGCATGGTTGAAGAAATGTTAGAGAAGCTGACATTATTAGACTTAGCCAAAGTTCTTACCCTGCACCAGTGGTAATGGTATTCAAGAAAGATAGCTCATGGCGCATGTGTCCAGATTATAGAGAGCTAAACACGATCACTATTAAAGATACGTTTCATATTCTCGTCATTGATGAATTGTTAGATGAACTACATGGAGCAATCTATTTCACAAAATTGGATCTTTGTTCAAGGTATCATCAGATTAGAATGAAGGAAGAAGATATCCCAAAAACAACATTCCGAACTCATGAAGGCCATTATGAATTTTTGGTCATGCATTTTGGCCTTACAAATGCACCTTACACATTCGAAGGGTTGATGAATTCCATTTTCAAGCCCTTCTTTAGAAAAATTGTGTTAGTATTTTTTGATGATATAATAATCTATAGCAAGTCTTGGGAGGATCATGTGCGACATGTTGACAAGGTGATACAACTACTAAAGGAGCAACAACTATATGCCAAACATTCCAAATGTTTCTTTGGAGTGAAGGAGGTAGAGTATTTGGGTCATATTGTATGTCATGAAGGTGTTAAGGTAGAACCTAACAAGATTAAGGTCATGATGGACTGGTCGATTCCCAAAACATTGAAGAATCTTAGAGGATTTTTGGGTTTGACAGGTTACTACCGCAAGTTTGTTCGGCACTATAGAAGAATAACATCACCTTTAATGACACTAACTAAGAAGGATGCATTTTCATGGACTCCAGAGGAAACTAAAGATTTTGAACAACTTAAAGAGGTGATCTGAAAAGCTCCTGTCTTGACCACTCCAGACTTCACAAAACCCTTTATTGTGGAATGTGATGCCTCGGGAAATGGAATTGGTGTTGTCCTAATGCAAGAAGGAAGGCCCCTGGCTTTTGAAAGTCGACCACTCAAGGGAAAGGACTTACACAAACCCATTTATGAGAAGGAAATGATGGCAATAATACATGCATTGAAGAAATGACGCCCTTACCTAATAGGTAGGCACTTCAAGGTCAAAACGGATCATGATAATCTTAAATACTTCTTGGAACAAAGACTATCTTCAGAAGAACAACAAAAATGGGTAACCAAGATATTGGGTTATGATTTTGAAATCGTCTATAAAAAGGGGAAGCAAAATGTTGTGGCAGATGCACTCTCAAGAAAGGATGAAGATGTTGAGGCCTTTCTCTGTGCTATCTCGATCATTCAACTCGATTGGATAATAGAAGCAAGGGATGAATGGAAGAATGATGAAAAAGTGTGGACTCTCATTCAGAGGTTGCAGCAGGATTCCAGTGCATTAGATACATTTACATGGAAAAATGATTCACTATGGTACAAATATTGTTTATATTTATGTAATAACTCCCAACTCAAACAAAATGTATTATTGGAATTGCACACCTCTGCAGTAGGAGGGCACTTGGGATTTTTGAAAACCTACCATAGAGTCAAGAAGGATTTTTTTGGGGATGGCCTTAAAAATGATGTTCAAAGGTTTGTGGTGGAATGTTTGGTTTTCCAAAAAAATAAGGTGGAAACAATTAAGACCCCAATTTATTTATAACCATTAGCCATCCCAAGTCAGCGCTGGGAGGAGGTTTCCATGGATTTCATCACAGGGTTATCGAAGTCTGAAGGAAAGAGTGTCATCATGGTGATTTTTTATAGATTGACCAAGTACACACACTTTTGTGCACTCTCTCATCCCTTCAAAGCTAGTACAGTTGCCACCGCATTAATGGAGACAGTTCAAAACCTACATGGCAGCCGAAAGATTATTGTAAGTGACAGAGATCCCATCTTCACTGGAAATTTTTTGACAGAATTATTTTCTTGTTTGGGTACTCAATTGGCTCATAGCTCATCCTATCATCCTCATTCTGATGGACAAACCAAGATAGTGAACAAATGTTTGGAAGGCTACCTTCGTTGATTTGTCTCTGATAAACAAACATAATGGTTCGAATGGTTACCCTTGGAAGAATGGTAGTATTATAACACTTCCTTTCATAATGCAACAAAAATGACACCATTTATGGCACTCTATGGATACCACCCTCTTTCCATCACTTCTTCTCTAAAAGAAAAATCTAAGGTTCAAGCAGTGGAAGATCACATCGAGCATCAACAACAAGTTCTCCAAATCTTAAAGGAAAACCTGACCATGGCACAGAATCACATGAAACAACAAGCAGATCAACATTGTAGTGAAAGAATTTTTGAAGTAGGGGATTGGGTGTTTTTAAGACTACAACCATACAAACAGATGTCCGTCAAGCAAGCCAAAAAGGATAATAAATTATCACCAAAGTACTATGGCCCTTATAAGGTGTTGCAAAAGATTGGTACTATGGAATACAAATTGGAGTTGCCTGCATCTTCACGAGTACACCCAATTTTCGATGTTTCATGCTTAAAGAAGGTTATAGGTGATAAGATCCCAGTTCAAACTGTATTGCCAGAACTTGACGAGGAAGGAAAAATCATATTGGAGCATGAAGCCATCACTGACACAAGAGTTCTCCAGCTAAGGAATAGATCCATTTCAGAGTATCTTATTAAATGGAGGAAACTACCGATTGAAGATTCCACTTGGGAAGATGAGTATTTTATATAGAAGCAACCAGAGTTACTCAAGCCTTGCGGACAACACTTGTCTCAAGGAGAGGGGCATTTTAAGCCCTTATATTGGCTCATTACCCCTTAATTGGGGCATATTACATTAGTAATGTTATTTTATTTATGTCGACTTTATTCCATTAGTTGTAATTATACCTCCTAGTCTCCTATATATACCAATGAGACATTTTCATTTGGAGCCATCTTGGAATTGTACATTTATGTGGGCATAAGGAGGTTGCCCCCTCGAAGAGGCTTATTATCTGAATTTCTCTCTTTTTCAAGGCGTTGAGTACTTATTCTGAGGTTTTTCTATGCTATATTGATATTTGGTTCTTAACAGATAGTAAAAGGAGAGAAGGTAGGTACATTGTATTTATGCATTGGTAATACTGATTCTTCTATCTCTTTAGCTTCTACAAGAGTGGATACAACACTGTGGTGTCATAGGCTTGGATACATGAGTGAGAAGGGGATGCAGATACTTCACAAAAGAAATTTGTTACTAGATCTTAAACAAATTGATTTGGATTTTTGCGAACATTGTGTTTATGGAAAACATAAGAGAGTTAGATTTCTCAGAGTCGGAAAAGAAAAGAAGAGTGAAAGGTTAGAGCTTGTGCATAAAAATATATGGAGACCAACTCAGGTATCATCTCTTGGTGGTTCTTGTTATTATGTTACCTTTATTGATGATGCAACTAGAAAAATTTGGGTTTATTGCATTCGACAAAAATATGATGTTTTTGATACTTTTAAGAAATGGAAAGCTTTGGTTGAGAATGAGATAGGAAAAGAGGTTGAAGTGTCTCATATCAGACAATGGAGGTGAATATTGCAGCAAGGAGTTTGATGATTACTATTCATACCATTGGATTCGTAGAGAGAAGACAGTTCCAAGAACACCACAAGAAAATTGTGTGTCAAAAAGGATGAACAGGACAATCATGGAGTGTGCAAGGAGTATGAAATTGCATGTTGGTTTTCCCTTGCAGTTCTGGACAGATGTTGTAGATAACATTGTTTACTTAATAAACAGAGGACCTTCAAGCTCTTGTATGGTAGAATTCCATAGGAGGCATGGATAGGTAAAAAGGTAAACTATTCTTTTTTGAAGACTTTCATTTGTGCATCATTTATCCATATTGATAAAGAAAATAGAACAAAGCTCGAGGAAAAATCCAAGAAATATACCTTTATTGGATAAGATGTTAATGATTTTGGTTCTCTCTTATGGGATTATGAAAATCACAAAATCATTAGGAGTAGAGATGTCATATTCAATGAGAAGGTCATGTATAGAGATCAGTTGCAGGGAAAGAACAGGAAAAATAAAATTATAATGCATGGTGCTTGATGAGATCACTGAAAAATAAATTCCAAAGGTACTAGAAAATAAAAATGTACAACAATAGGAGAAACATGTACCTCAAACTCCTGCAAGTGTTGTTAGAAGATCTACTAGGTTAAGTAGACCCCTTGAACGATACTCTCCTTCATTGTATTATTTATTGTTGACTGATTCAAGTGAACTAGAATGTTATGAAGAGACAATGCAGGTAGACACTAAAAAGAAGTGGGAGCAAAGTATGAAAGAGGAAATGGACTCCCTGGTAAATAACCATACTTGGGATTTGGTTCAGTTTCTTGCAGGAAAAAAAACATTGCAGAATAAATGGGTTTGCAAGTTGAAGGAAGAAGATGGAGACAAAAAGAGGTACACGGCTAGACTTGTTGTAAAGGGGTTTGCACAAAAGAAAAGTATAGATTTTGATGAAATATTTTCCCATGTTGTTAAAATGACTTCAATTAGGACTATTTTAAGTCTTGTGGCAGTAGAAGATTTATATCTTGAACAATTAGGATGTAAAAACAACTTTTCTCCATGGGGATTTGGAGGAAGAGATTTATGTGTAGCAACCATAGGGGTATGTGATCAAAGTGAAGGAAAATTTGGTATGCAAGTTGAAGAGGAACTTGTATGGCCTAAAGAAAGCTCCAAGGAAGTGGTATTTGAAGTTTGACAAGTTTATGACAGAACAAGGTTATAGTAGATGTCATTCTGATCACTGTGTTTATTTTAAAAAGCTAGAAAATGGAAGCTATATTATCTTGCTATTGTATGTAGATGACATGTTTGTCACAGTGTGTAATATGCATGATATAAATGTGTTCATGAAGAAATTAGCTAATTCATTTGCGATGAACAATTTGGGTGCTGCAAAGAAAATCCTTGGTATGAGAATAACAAGAGACAAAAAAAATTGCAAATTGACAGTGTCTCAGGGTGAGTACATAGAGAAGGTGTTGGAGAGGTTTAGAATGCAGAATGGAAAACCAGTTAGTACACCTTTGGACAACCATTTCAATTTAACTAAGGAAATATGTCCAAAGACACAAGAGGAGATAGAATACATGTCTAGGGTCCCTTATTCATTAGCAGTTTGCAGCTTGATGTATGCAACGGTTTTCACAAGACCAGATATTGCACTTGTAGTGGGAGTTGTGAGTAGGCGTATGAACAATCCAGCTAAAGAAGATTGGGAGGAAATATAATGGATTCTAAGGTATTTGAGAGGTACTGCTACTCATGCATTATGTTTTGGAGGTTCAGACAATATTCTACAGGGATATGTTGATTCAGATATGGAAGGTGATAAAGATAGCAGGAGGAGCATCACAGGGTATATTTTTATTGTAGGAGGAACAACAGTAAAAGGGTTGTTGCAGTTTCAACAACAGAAGCAAAGTATGTTGTTTCTATAGAGGCTAGTAAATAAATTATTTGGTTACAGAGGTTTATGGAGGAATTGAGAAATAAGCAGGAGAATAACATGTTGTACTGTGATAGTGAGATTTCCATTCATCTTGCAAAGAACTCAACCTTCTATTTGATTACTAAGAATATACAGCTCAGGTATAATTTCATACGATTCGTCTTGGAAGATGGACATTTGAAGTTGGAAAAGATACATATTAGTCAGAATCCTACAGGCATGTTAACAAAGGGAGTAACCAGGGAGAAATTGAGTTCTTGCTCAGTTTTGGTTGGTCTTTAAGCATGAAGGTGAAGACAAAATTTTTTCCAGGTCTAAGAAGGATCATAGTCCACAGATACAACAACGGTGGAGTTGTTGAGATCAGTCTCCAAGTGGGAGATTGTTGGTTGTGGAGCCTGATTATCTTCCTGATTCATAGGTCTTTGTTTTCAACCATGTTTATACACCATGAAGACTGTACACCCTGGAATGCTGTAAACCCTGGAATAATGTATATTGTAATTTCATAGTAAATATGGACCATTCATTATAAGGTTGTAGATCTGACAGTAGAAGTTATGCTAGGGTTTTTTTCCTTAGAATGTAACCCTCTTTTACGAGGGAATTGTATTGCCATTGTGTATCATTGCGGATATTGTATTCTGAGAGAGGAGACTATGAGAAAAAGAAGAGGAAGTTACAGTGGGTGTGTTGTAGGTTGTATCCCTTCATTTTGCTGGATAATAAAAAGGAATGAATTGACAATTTCTCTAGTGGATGTAGCCTGCACTAGGTGAACCACATATATCTGTGTCTCTATTGTATTGTGTATCTTCTGTGTTTTATTTTTGCATTTGTTTTATTTTATTGCTCTGCGATCCTATTTTTTCTAACAAAGTCCGGATGTTTTAAGAAGATGAAAGCTCTAGAAGGAGAAACGATGATCCATTGGGTATCGGTGGCCACCCACCTATTCCACTAGCTTGAAATACAATTTTCCACCTTGGTAGTTTTTCTACAGTTTTTTGGGTCCTAAACTTCCGGGGTTGTTTTGAGGCCCTAAACTACATTTTTTGACATCTGAGGGCCTAGTGAATAGCCAAAGGTTCTAGGCTGGGCCCGGTTAAAATATGTTCCTCTCAGCTAGACCTTTCCAATGAGATATCATGCGCCCCAAACAGAGATCGTATGCAAAATTTACGCCCTCAAGAAATTGACGTATCAACTACCCTCATCGGGGTCTGCAAACCTGTTGGTGTTTCATCTTTCGGGGTTAGGGTTTTGGATTTTCTTTATGTTAAAAAGGCCTTTGAAGACTCATTATAAACATAATCTTCTTGCGAATGATCGTAACTATCACATCTCTTCTCATAGATAAGCTGCCACCATTCGAGCGAGTTCATCCACTTTGTATTTTTACAGTTTTTGTGCATTCCTTTTATTAATAAAAAATGTGCATTACTGTATATTTGTGTTTAATGAAATATATATGTATACTTTCTTGTTACATCTCTTCCTTCATTTCGTTCTCAAAATAATAAAGATTAGATGAAAAAGCACAACATCAATATTGATTCTTCTTCTTCTCATGGACATGCACTTTCCGCTTCTGGTTTCTCCTTCAATACAACTTCTACTTCTTCTGATGAGTTTCTTATTCATTATGGAGCATATTATCATATGGCTAAGGATAAAGCCATATTTCCTGCTCTAAATTAATGTAACACCAAGAAAATATTTGTTGGTGATGATAGATCTCTTAGTGTTGTAGAGTCTGGAACAGTTTAGGTAGATAATGGTCATTTCAATAATGTATTTTGTGTTCTAAGTCTCTCCTGCAACCTTCTATAAATATATAAAATCACTCATTCATGTGAAGGTAAAATGATTACAATGTTTTCAACTCACCAAGTTATAATGAAGGATCTAAAATATCCTAAGCATGTTCTCGCAACTGGAATTGCTGATGATATTACCAGGTTGTACAAATTTGACAACTTTGGGTCATCATCTTTTCCATTAGTTTTTGTTGCTCATACCGATGACTAAAGGAAACTTTGACATGAGAAGTTTGGTCATCTAAACTATCTATCACTGTAACAACTATGTAATCAAGATATGATGACTGGTATTTCTCTTGTTTCTTGCAGAGATGGATTTTGTTCTTGACAAACGTCATCGGGACAATTTTGACAAATGTGCCTCTTAGCATGCCTCGACCCCTTTGCAGCTTGTTCACAGTGACTTGTGTGGTCTGTTTTCTTCTCCTTTTTTTGGTGCAAGTGTTTCTTAACTTTCATTGATGAATTTTCCAGACACACTTCGGTTTACTTCTTAAAACTTAAGAGTGAAGTTTTTGACAATTTCTTGGTCTACAAGGCCCTTGTAGAAAAACAATCTAGACAACAACTTCAAAGGTTAAAAACAGATAATGGAGGAGAATATATGAACAATAAATTTACAAGTTACTGCATTGCATAGGGCATCCAAATGCAACACATTGTTCCATATACACCACAACAAAATGGTCTTGCTGAGAGAGAATCGTACACTAAAAAAAAAGGCTAATTTTGTGATCCAATCTAAGGTATTAAGTCTTAATTATTGGGATGAAGCCATTAATTGTGCAAATTACATAGTAAATTTCAATCAAGGATTTAAAAAATATAATGCTGGAAGAAGAATGGAATAAACTTAAGCCATATTTAGGTCACTTTCGTGTCTTTGGTAGTGTAGCATGGGCTCACATTCCTGATGAGAAAAGAAAAGATTTACAGCTTAAAAGTGAGAAGTGTATTTTTGTTGGTTATTCTGAAGATGTCAAAAGTTATATACTTCTTCAACCTCATTCAAAAGAAATCAATATTCTAAAATATGTTAAATTTGATGAAAATCTCGGCCTATGAGCCTAATTCGACGTTTGTGCCTTCTTCGACCTATGAGCCATCTTCGATGTTTGTGCATTCTTCTGTTCTATTCTAGTTTCTTCTTCTTTATATGATAACAATGAGGATGAAAATCCACATCCACCTACTCACATTCTTCCAGATGAGTCCAATGAACATGAACCTTCACTAACACCACCACTTCCTAGATGGGTCTGTTCAACATGATAAGAAACTAGTGATCTTGTCAGTGATCTTTCATATCAATGTTAGAATTGTTCATATTTATAGCGAGCCTCTTCTCTTTTGGCTCAAGTTTAAGAGACTCATGATCCATAGACATTTGCAGAAGCTTTAGTCATCTAGATTGGGATACAACTGTTGAAATACTAAGAGGGGGGTGAATCAGTATTGAGCACTTTTTACCATTTCTTAATCAGAACATGTGAACGTTAACTTTATCAATATTATATCATTTGTATTCAATATATTATAATCAATATCAATCAACAATACATAACAAATAACCACAGATACACAGTACACCAGAATTTTCGTGGAAACCCAAATGGGAGAAAACTACATAATGATTTTCTTATATTTCAAAGAATACATTCATAGGAAGCACCAACTTCCAAATTCTCTAGCACCAACTGGAAGGAGGATCCAACCCCCTATTTATAGACTCCAACCTGTAGGAAGCTACAACTCCCTGAATTCTCCAACTACAACTGGAAGGAGGCTCCAACCCCCTAGTTTACAGGCTCCAACCTGAAGGAAGCTCCAACTCCATGTCTTATTCAGCACCAACCAGAAGGAGACTACAACCCCCTTTCATTGCCTCGTCTTGCCGCCTTGAAATATAAGTGTAGACTCAACCTGTCACTACCATTGATATTGTTATTGATACATCAACCTGTCACTATCACTGTCACTTCCATTGTCATTGTCACTACCATTGTCATTGTCACTGTCATTGATATACCATCATCAACCAACTATAACCAGATCCACTCATATGGATACCATAACCATCACCAAAATCTGCATCAAACCATATGCCATAACAAGCATGTGTTATATCCATACACCATGTCCATATCCATCAACCATGTACCAAAACCTGTGACATAACATGCATCAACCATGTACCAAAACCTGTACCATAGCATGCATCATCTATGTACCAAAACCTGTATTATATCAACCAGGTACCAAAACCTATACCATATCAATGATGTACCAAGATATGCCATACACCATGTAACATGAGATGTGCCTCATCCATATACCATATCACTCATGATATGTCTCAATCATGCCATACACTATGTATCATAATATATGCCAAGTGAAAGTACCATAACATCAATGATGTGCCTAAACCATGTGCCTCAACCAAGTACCAAGACATCAATGATATGCAGCCAACCATATACCTCAAGCATGTGCCAAAACCATGTACCAAAATGTGTGCCTCAACCATGTACCATACCTCAACCAAATACCAAAATATATGCTATAAATAATGTACCATAATATCACCAAGATGTGTCTCAACATGCATCAACATCACCAAGACATGTACCTCATACATGTGCCAAAGATGTGCCTCAAGCATGCATCATAACATCACCAATGTATAACCCTCAAAACATGCATATAAACATACCTGTATCTCTGTATTAGACCTTCTGGTGCAACATCATACCTTGCTCAGACTTTCAACAACCTTGAACAAACATTTTTCTCAAATTTCCCTCAGCTTCGCTGGTCAGAGACCGATCATTTAGTAGGGTCTCGCGTAACGAGCGTCGTACAACCTACGAGGGTACCTTCCCGGACACCACACCAGTAGCTTGAACCACAGGGGTAATCTAAATTAGGGTTCTCACAAAAACCCTTCGCACACCTGCAATCTCGAAACTTTCACCTTCATTGCCTCAAATTGTCTGTCTCAAATTCTCCAATAGATCACTTTCTCACTTATAAGATAGTCAATAAACTTGTGTATGTAAATGTACAAATGAGAGGCTCCATGGCGTGTATTTATACTTTTTTCAAGTAACTCTTTTCTTGACTTTAGGGTTGGCCTGTGCTTTCTTGTTACAACCACTTTACCCTTTAATTAATGACTTGTAACTTCTTGTTGCAACCGTTTAGGGGATTCTTAACCATTCTTCAAGGCTTTCAACATCATGAGGGCATAACTTTTCAACCGTGAGGAACCACGTGGCATACCACCTACCATTGGAAACCACATGATGAGGACTATCCATCTATGAGTGTGTTACATACATTTACATTGTCCTTCATTCTCCTTTTCCTCAAACAACTTCAGGCTTCCTGACCACAACTCTAGGGATTCTCAACCACTTAGCTATCTTTCTAGGGATAGCTATGTCAAGAAATATACATGGAACAACCTCCTAGATATGTCCAGAATGACTCCAGCCTTGTTTGTCACCTTAAGAAATCTTTTTATGGTCTGAAGCAAGCCCCTCGAGCTTAATATGCCAAAATGGACAACCTTCTTCTTAATACTGACTTTTCTAGATGTCATTCTTATCTTAATGTCTATATCAAGAAAGTAGGAAGCCATCTAATAATCCTTGTTCTTTATTTTATGACCTTATCCTCACTGGTAGTGACCCAAAACGTTTAAACCATGTGAAAAACAACCTTAAGAAGAAATTTGAAATGATCGACTTAGGCTATTTGCACTTTTTCCTTGGCTTCCAAGTATCGCAAACCAAGGAAGTAATATTTCTTTCCCAATCTAAGTATGCTTGTGACCTTCTTCCCTGCTTTCACATGGACGACTCTAAACCAACCCCTTCTCCCTTCCAGTCTGGAGTTAAACTCACTGCCAACTACACATCTCTCGAAGTTGATGCCGCTTTGTACCATTAGTTAGTTTGTAGCCTCTTTTACTTGACACATACCCATCTTAATCTTTCCCTTGTTGTTGGTCTTGTTGCTCGATATATGAAAACACCCCATGAAATCCATTGGAAAGTAGCTAAAAGAAGTATGTATGAGGTACAGTTCAACTCGAGATACATTATAGCTCAACGGGGGCTCCTTTATTGGTTGGTTTCACTGATTCAGATTGGGCCAGTGATCCTGATGATCGAAAGTTTACAGCATGTTATGTTTTCATCCTTGGTGCAATATTTGTCACTTGGGGCTATAAGAAACAACAGGATATTTCTCTTTCTTCAGCAGAAGCAGAGTATTGAGTAGTAGTTAATGAAATTCAGGAAGCCTTGTGGCTTCAACAGATCCTTTCAGAGTTTGGATTCCAACAACAACAGCTGACCACCCTCTGGTGAAATAATTAGATTTCCATCAAGCTTGCCAAAGATACAGTTCAACATCAACACAAAAAACACATCGAGTTACACATGCACTTCATCAGAAATCTCATTCATGGTCAGGTTATTGAAGTGCTCTTCTTCCCTACAAAAGATCAAGCTGCAAACATGTTAACAAAGTCTCTTACAAAAGTGAAGTTTTCCATATTTCGATCTATGTTAGGAGTTCAAGAAGTTGTCATTAAGGGGGGATAAGCTCTAATGCCTCCTTCCTTCTCCTATTGTGTCGCCTTTGTAAATCCTTCAATCCCATCCCAAGTTGTTCTCAAGGGGGGATGTTAGGATATTTAGACACTTAGGAGTTAGTTAATATCAACTTGGTCTAATGTGTCGTTAGGTAAAAGTGTTTTTCTTAGTGTGTTTCTTTAGTATGCATTTGTAGTTAGGAAATCCGACGGTCACTATATGTTCTTGACATAGAGTGATATGATGGCTCATATTCTCCTTGATCTTAATGGATACATTGATCTGTGGATTAACACCCGACAGGTCTATGATATTTAAAGAATATGTCAGGTCATTTGTCGACGATCGATTGTGAGAAACTCTCTTGTAAATATTTCTGTAATATTTTTCGTTTGCATTAATAAATTGCTCCAGGTGGCCACGTTAGTTGGGGCTGTGGATGTTTCTCCGTAGGAGTTTTACCACATCAAAACATCGATGCATTGATCTTTGATCTGGTTGTGTGAGTGGTTACTGAAAATGTTCATCCTTTGTTGGAATACCTTTGTTGTCGAACACAGATGACCTTTACCACTGATTCAAATGGGACAACCATTGGAGTCATCATGTACGTCCATCCATCAAACCTCGAGTAGAGGCCTTATCATGGATGAGATATTCCTCATCATTATGAATTTTCTTGTCTTTCATGAAGTTAAGCCTTTTGGTCTATATGGAATGTACATTGAATACTTTCTAATCCATGAAAAGGAGCAGTAAGAGAACTCAAAAGACTATTCAGAAATGGAGAGGTGTTGTTTCCCATGTTAGAGGTTTTCCTCAACAAATTTGTATTTGTGTTATTCAAGTCTCTCTCTAGTGTGATACCTCATCTCGGGCCTTCCAACATTTTTGTGCCTATATTTCTATGATGACCAAAGATTATAAGCAATTTTTCTAGGGTTTTTTTATTGAAATTTGACTCTTAGTTGAAAAATTTAGCAGGGCATTGATTAGGGTTTTGGGGCAAATGCTACTTAACCTGGAGACTTCGATGAAGGGTTTAAATGGAAATATCACTCCTACGATATCAAAGCTATGTATAGTGTCTAACCTCTTTTTCAATTTTGGGTTTTTCCTATTTATAAAAATAAATGGGGGTCGTCGAGGTAGGATTTAGTTTTGGGTTTTGCTTATTTCTAAACTAAATGTGAGTGATTGAGGAAGGATTTAGTTTTGGGTTTTTACTCTTTCTAAAAAATGGGGGTCAGTAAGCTAGCAATGTGATGTAAGAGTTAATATTCTTTTCTTTGGCCAATATTTGTCATGAGATTGTTGTTTTATATTTGTATACAAAGAAAACGAGGTGTATATATACAATTCTAGAGAACATTTGGATATTTGGGTGCAGGTAAATCTGTTACAACGAACTCGTGTAAAGGAATAAAATCCTTTTGTTTTTTTTTTCTTTTGTGAGGATCGAATGCATAGTAGGAGGAAAAATTTGGAATAGTGAATTGATTTAAAGTGATACGTTGTATCAATGTTGTTAGACTCGGACTCTATTAATACTTTTTATCTAGTGACTCAAGAAGACTTAACAACTCTTTTCAGACTTGAAAAGGAGAAAAAATACTCAAAATATGGTATATTTTGTGCCCAAAAAATATACTAATTACATTTCCAATCCATATAAGTTATAAAACCACAGTCTATGAAAAAATTCATAAGATCATCTCATAAAATATCATAACACAACATTTAACAATTGATAGTTATATCCAAAATGAAAATAAAGAACTGAAAGATGATTACATGATCAAATTCATAGATATTACTCAATTCAACTACGTAACTTATAGTCTAGTAACATAATTAGAAAATAAAAATAGATAGTGTCTCCAAGTCCAATCTCGAGTCTCGTGCATGACTATGAGAACACCTAGTATAAGCCCTCAAGGATCTAGTGCCAACATCGCTAGACTGAAACAACAATTGTGATGCAAGTGTATTTGGTGTCTCATTTGTGAGAATGGAACACTAGAGAGATATTGAGTCTCTTCATCAAGCCAACTCAAATTATCAACAAAAGATTCATCAACCAAGGCCCAATCATTGACTAGATCAATCTTATCTAATAAAATTGGATCCAAATCCTTTTCCCGGAAATGTTTTGTGAGCATTCAAAGGTTGTAGTAGATGAAGACCAACTTTTCTAACCACTCATGCTCCATCTTGTTGCACTTTTTGGTGTGGACGTGCTCAAATATTGACCAACTTCACTCACAACCTGAAGCGTTACAAGGCCGACTTAGAATTATGATGGAAAATTCTTGTAGTTTTGGTCTCTCAAAGCCACAATCTATCCACCAATGGGTCGTTATAAAAAACCAAAGATTAAAAGTTTTGCAATGACAAACTTGAAAAAGAAAACTAGAAAAATCACAATGTAATGATTTACAAATTGAATTTTACCTAGCATTTTCTTCTCCCTGAGACATTGGGTTGAGATAAATCTAAACATGCAAGATGATTCCTTATACATATCGCTCATTTCATGTTGATTTGGTCTTGTGTCTCTTTCTATGGGTACATCCCCTCAATGGATATCATCACACCTTTCATCACCTCGGGATATTTTTGAATTTTATACCCCTCATTATAGACTATGCTTGGTTTGAGATATGCTCCTGCCACATACAGTGGTGAATATAGCTTCCTGTCTCACCTGGAATCAATAATTTCCCATATAGGGAGATATTTAGATGAATCCCCTTATATAAAGTCTTAATGGCCTCGTTGGCCATGTCCATGCCCTCATAAATGTATACCATTGGAGGTTTGTCTCCATCCATGATCCTCAACACTTTCACAAGGGGCTTAGTCAAGCTAGCAACCTCTATGACTTTCTCCCATACATTATCTTTAAAGAGAGACACTTTCATAACAATCACATATGGTTTTGTGATGACTTTCCTCGTGATTTTTATAGCATGAGACATGTACTTCCACACAAGTCTAAATGTCTATATGTGAGGAAGTCGTCCAAAGCTTTCTACCTTGAGACTTTACTTTAATTAAAGGAATTATTAAAATGTTTTTATTAATTAGTTGAGTTTATTTAAAGAAATTCTTTAATTAGCATTAGTGAATTAAATCTTAGCCATTGATCTTTGTTAAGGCTAAATCTGATACCCTAGGTTTCAAGTCAATTATAGTATCGAGGGAATCAAACCTAGACTTAATTTAGGGGTTTCTATCCTAAGGTCACAATGATTTTACCCCTCGTTCTAGGTTGGTGCATGCCAACCACATTGAGGCTACCCTAAGGATGTGTTGCTTGATAGATAGGATTAAACTTGCAAAACCACAAATCAAACAACGCACAACAAGGGATTTGAATGAGGGTTAGTTGACCTCACCGAAAACCTGCATAAAATAATTAAAAGTGATTTTTTGGGTGGAAAATTCAAGCATAGCGAACTATTGGAAGGAAAAATACAGAAAATCAGCAAGAAAAGGATGCCCCATTCGTGCCAAATCAACCCCCACTGAAGGATTAGCTCCAAAAACATGCAACAATTTATAAATCAATTGGAACAACAAGAATTTAGGCCAAAAAAACATAAAACTCTTTATTCATGTCAAATCAGAGGAATGGATCCATCACAAAGAAAATCCATGAACTGTTACAAAGATCTCCAAAGAACTAAGAATCCAAAGCTAGAATTGAGAGAGAAATGAGAATGAGAGAGTATAGCGCTACTGCATTAGAGTGATCAACCTTCCAACTATGGAGGATTGATGAATATATAGCTCATTGAAGAAGAATCTACCTTGTTCTTTCCAAACTGGGTAAAAGGTCAACCAATACTCATCATCCAAGTGGATCCCTATCCATCTGCCATGTGCCACTGCATAGATTCCTATTAAATCTAGTGGAACAAACTTTTCGAAGATTTATGGTCAAATTTGGGGAAAATTTGGAGAAAAATGGAGGTGGAATGAATCAATTGTGTTGAGTAATGAAGGAATTATGGCCAAAAATGTGAAAGGGGAGCACCTTTCGACCAAAATAAGCCATTAATGCATGCACTAGGGGAGATAGGGCGAATGTGTGAGAGAGGAGAAGAAATGGAAAGAAAGGGGAAAAGTGGAAAAGGTGAAAAGCTAAATCAAAAATTGAGAAAGGAATAAAGCAGGAAAGCTGGGAAAAGCAGGGAAAAGCAGAAAGCAGAAAAGATAAAAGCAGAAAAAGATGAAATCTTCTTTAAAGCAGAAAAGCTAAAAGCAGAAAAAGATGACAGCTACTTTAAAGCAGAAAAACAAAAAACTGCTTTAAAGAAAAAAAACAAAAAGATGCATTAAAGAAGAAAAGCAAAAACCTGCTTTAAAGCAGAATAACAAAAAGATGCTTTAAAGCAAAAAAGAAAAAACTTCTTGATGGGGGAAAACTCTCGCTTTAATTTATCCTTATTTAGCATGTGTTGGGTGACTTGTGGGCCCCACATGGGTCGCCACCTCATCCTTTCACATCATCTCTTGTGTCACCTCATCACTGAAAAAACAAACTTGGCCAAATACCCTCGAGTTTATACTCATCGGAAGAAGAATTGGACAAAGCGTAATAATATGTTGTCAAATAACTTATATGAGGGGTATATAATATCATCATGGGCAAGTAGTGTCCCAAAATACTGCTCTCATACTCTTCCTGACACTGATAACTCATCCTGAAATAACCAAGAAAAACACTAGAACAAGCTCTAAACTCAACTCATGTAAGCCACCATCCTCTAACTGACAAGAATAAGAAGCAATGTGCCTGGAAGATATCTGAATGATAGCCCTGTATTGTCTGAAAGAACCTGTGAATTCTATCCTAAAAGGATATACTGACCTTTGACCATCAAAATCTCAAAAGTATGCTTCTGCCAAATAAAATTGTGAATGTAGTTGCTTGTCTCACCTAGAATCAATAATTTCCCATATAAGGAGATATTTAGATGAATCCCCTTATACAAAGTTTTAATGGCCTCGTTGGCCCTGTCCATGCCCTCATTAATGTATACCATTATAGGTTTGTCTCCATCCATGATCCTAAACACTTTCACAAGGGGCTCAGTCAAGCTAGAAACCTCTATGACTTTCTCCCATACATTATATTTAAAGAGAGACACTTTCATAGCAATCACATTTGTTTTTGTGATGTCTTTCCTCGTGATTTTTTTAGCATCGGACATGTACTTCCACACAATTCTAAGTGTCTAGATGTGATGAAGTCATCCAAATCTTTCTACCTTGATACTTTACCTTAATTAAAGGAATTATTAAAGTGTTTTTATTAATTAGTTGAGTTTATTTAAAGAAATGCTTTAATTAGCATTAGTGAATTAAATCTTAGCCATTGATCTCAAGTGAGGTGAGAAGTAATCTCAGTCGTCAATCTCTTTGGAGATTAGGGTTAGGTCACAACTCAATATTATAAAAGCAAGGCTAGGGTAAAGAAGAAAGATTGATCGAGAGAGAGATTGATTGACATTGAGAGAAAATGAGGACTTTTTCTTAAGGAGATCTTTGATAGGTGGAGAAGGACTTCCATCTAGAGATCAGGTTAGGGAGAAGAGATAAAAGAGGCAGTCACAGGTGGGTTTCAACATATTGGAGCCACAACAATAGGGTTGTGTCGTACAGAGTTTTCCATATAGTCCTTCAGTGCGTGTACATGGGTTTCAGTGGAGACAGACACGTATATGTGAGTTTACTTAAGGAAAGGCACACACATCTAAGGAAACGTGAAAAAAATGAGGTCGTACAATAGATTAGGAGTTGCTAGGGTTTGCAGGTACTATCTATAGTTTTCTGTATTTCTCTATGGGATATTTTCCTAGGTATGAGAGTTGTTGTGAGATTTGAAGTTATTTGAATGATAAGCTTAGTTGATGGGAAAAATATCTGTGTGCATTGTGTATGAGATTTTGGTTATATTGCTTCCATGCTATTTATTTGAGTGATTATTCCAGAAAGTGTATTATGTTTTGTGAGCTGCTAATTTTATTTACAAGAAGCAAATCATTAGATAAAAAGATACCTAGGTGCTCGAGTAGAAAAATCAACATGGTATCTATTATCCCCTAACCTAGGGATAACTAAGGAGATCACGTCTCGAGGCCCACAGGTCCTAGACATGGAGTACCGAGAGCCAGACGAATTGATCATAACCCTCTTTTCTTTAGTACAGTCCACTTATCACCACTAGCAGTATCCATCACACAAGCCTGGTCCTGAAGTAGCGGTGAGTCTTTCTCCATGAGGTAATGAGTCTGAGTATCATGGTATGTATCACTCTGATTTTTGAAGCACTTGAATATGTTGTATTGAATCCTTCTTCATTTCATGACGTTTTCTTGGAAATTAATTCTCTTTTCCTCATTCATACCTAGAAGGGTGACATGGTGCCCTAGTAAGTTGATTTTCCTTTAGGATGGGTTGCTACTGGGTGGATCTGTGAAAAGTCATTGTTCATTCCCTCCATGCTTACAACTTTCCATATTTATTCCTTTCATCTCCCCTATCCTTGTTTGGGCATTGGGATTGGCTACACTAGGAAGGGTTGTACCTTACCTCATGGGAAGAAGGGGCTAAAGGCCCAGAGGGTAAAAGTAGTTGGCAAGAGTTAAAAGCCAATGTTGCAACCTTCGAGATGCTTCGTCCAGGGATCCCCGAGAAAGCAGTGAAAAACTTCTCAGTAAGAAAAGTGGACCCATAAGATAACATAAACACTCAAGGTATTATTTGATGGATAGGGGGTCTCATCACGAGATGACCTATTATGACCATGGGCATGTAGAGGTATGACACTAAAATCTATCTGGTCACCAAACCAGGGTAGTGGCTCTTGGTAGCATAGTCAAGAGAAAGGGGGTCTCATCACGAGATAACCTTCTCATTTCCGTGAAATATTTGTGGATAACATTGTCACGTCTGGTCATCAAGCCAAGACAGTGGCCTTCAACTATTCCCTTGAAGCACAAGAGAAAAGTATCAAAATAAATAAAGCTAAAAGTAAAAGGCAATGAATGGGCTAGGAAACAATTGCATTTATTAGAAGGTGCAGCTCGCCCTCTACAAAGGCACCCACAGGTAAGACTTTACATTTCCCTGTTATTACATGCACCTCATGTCCAAATATATACCCAATGTCACCTCATACACTTACATGACTTGGATTAGATCCCACCGGTGAAACACCCCAAACTTAAGAGAGGTTAACTTAATAGGACACCCTGAGATCTTCTCCAAACCTAATTTGTCAAATTGCATAACGTCTTTGACCATTTGTCTGGGTTAAGGGGGGTTTGATGAACATGTTTGGGTACTTTAATTATTGGTTTGACTTCTTCTATTGAGTGACCTAGAGAGAGGAGTGGGTTTTCACTGTATCTTTTTGCCCTTCATCAACCAACTAGGTCCTGGGACGTCTCCCTTGGAGTGAGGTTTTCCTCCTCCTAAAGAGAAAGAGGTTCCCTATTGGGGTGACAATGATAGGGTTACCTCCATGTTGCGTCAATCTAGGCCTACTTTCCTTTAGGCTTTGTGAAAGTATAGATTGTGCGATAACATTTTTGGCGCCATTGTCAGGGAACATAGAGTCAATTTTCCTCGAACGACATTTTTTCAGTAAGCCTTTTTCTCAAAGCCTTTCATTTTTCAAATATTACTTGGCAACACCACTAAGGGTGATTCCCTCTATTCCCTTTCATAATACCTAAAAGGATTATCTGGCGACTCCACTAATGATAAACACAACCATGGCTTATCAATGGAACCCAGGTAATTGTAAACCCTTGGATATGAGTGAAATACCGTGGTATCCTTGACAAATGCCTCTAAGGCATGAAAATTGGCTCCTTAGATTCACTGGTAATGATGGGGTTAGAGCCGAAGATCACATGGATAATTTTTGGGCTTTCTTTCAACTCCACCCTATCAGTGATGATGTTGAAGATTTGGCAATGAAACTTTTCTCTGCCACTCTTCATGGCAATGCTAAGAAAAGGTATGTTGATCTCCATGATACTAGCATCATATCTATGCAGCAGTTAGAAGAAACCTTTCTCGAGAAATGGGGTATTAAATTAGAAGATATCCATATGCTAATAAAAAGAATCAAATACATGAAACAAGCTACGAACGATACTGTCAAGGAATTCCATACCAGGTTTGAGAATTTGCTACAACAAATTCCTAGAAGCCATCGTCCTGAAGACAAGTACCTCATTTACCTCTATACCAATGCACTCTTAGTGCAATTAGGGTTTCTCCTTAGTGAAAAAGGACAAGAACAATCCAAGAAGATTATCATATGGCTATACAAATATTGGAAAACATTTCCTTGTTCAAGGGAGAACACCTCTTAACTCCAGAAATCAAAGTTGATGACCCCAAAGATACCCCAGATACTCTTAGTCTGGAGAGATTAGTTTCCCTTGAGATATTTGTTAGTAAATTCCAGGAAAGAATCAAACAAGTCATCGACCAACAAGAGGTTGAGGAGAGGGATCCTAATGCAGGTTTCCAATCCCATGAGGAAGAGAAAGAATTTCCTCGTGCTTCTACCGAAGATAATGAAGACCTGGTTGAAGAGCGAGAAGATTGAAGATATCAAACATGATGACGAAGTATTAATGTGTGCTCCTCTCTTTGATGAAGCCATTCAAGATCCTATTCCTCCTGCACAAAAAGGAAGAGGATGAGGTTAATCAGTTTCCTTTTCAGGTTTTTGATGATACCCTATTCTATGATTCAAAAGGTGAAGAAGAAAGGGAATCATTGGACAAGCTAGACCCATTGTATTATGAAGCTAAAGATGTAGGGGCAAGTCACGAGGACGAAGCATTGATGCTTTATCTTTCATTTGATTAAGTCATCCAAGTCTTCGATGCTCATGCACAACAAGAAGTGAATACTGTAAGTTATTTCCCTTTCCAAGATTTTGAACATGATTTATTTTTTGATTTGGAAAGTGAAGATGGTTAGAGGAGCCCTTGGATTTTTTAATACCTTTGTTTTATGGTAAAGGTAATGGCATGGTTGATAATATTGATGAGTTCATACACGTTGGGAAATGTAAATGGGATGTGATTGGGTATGATGGGGATCCTATTTACGACATTGAGGGTCATTTCCAAATGTTTCCTTTACAACTATCACATGAGGTTACTACTAATTTTGACACTTGGAAACAAGGAGATTATGTAGTTTCATATGTTTGCCAAGCACCCAAGGGTGACCTAGTTCTATGTTCTCCTTATGATTTTCGGTCATACCTTGAGTATTTTGATGAGTATTCCTTTGACCACTTGGATTTGTTCTATGAAGAAGATTATCAACCACCATTGTGCTCAGATCTTGATCAGGGTAAGGACATTTCTTTCCTAAAGAAGGATACGTGTGACAAGGTTTTCCAACTCCCTTCAATTACTTTACCTCGTTATGTCACTAAGAATGCAGTTGGGAAACATGTCCCTTTTCCCAAGTTTTCTCTAGGGCAGAGCCTTCTTTTAGAATTCAAGGGTAAGTTGAATACCTTAAGAAAAAGTTTGTTATCTTAGTCTTTCAGCGTTCCCTTAAAAAATTGCCAATCATCCTCTAGATTCTTGCTAGTCCCTTCCCAGACCTCAGGGTGTGATGATGTCCAAGGTAGCCAACCTTCAGACTCTTTGAATCAGTCTTTTGAGCCTTTGATTTTTCACGATCCCTTTCTGAGATGGATTGAGAATTTTCATAGAAGTGTAACTTGGCATAATTTTGTCCCTCCCTCCGGCCTCCATGAGCTATACTTTATGATTTCCTATGATATGATGCATACTCTAACTCATGTTTTTTGGTGCTTTACTTGTCATTGTTTTGGTTTATGATGAAGCACAAAGGTAGGTATTATGAGGTATTGCTAGGAGGGTTTCATTGGTTATATGACCACACCTAACATTCAAAAAACATGTAAGTAGAGGTAGGTAGGCATTTGCATCCATTGTATATACCATTTGCATATCATGTTAGCATAGTTGTAGTTTCATTTTTCATATTGTCTTGATTCATTATGTATATATGTATGATCATAATCATATGCTAGACTACATATACTTTTATCATATATGAAAGAAGAGGTGATATCACCACCCTAGGGATTATTGATATCTTTTGTTGAGATTTAGCAAGCACATGTCATACCATAGATGTTGAGGTTCTCATGCGCTCTACGGTGAGCACATGTCCCCGTGTTGGATCCAATTGTTATCCCCTAACCTAAGGATAACTAAGGAGATTAGGTCTCGAAGCCCACAAGTCCTAGACATGGAGTACCGAGAGCTAGGCAACTTGAACATGGCTCCTCTTTTCTTTAGTGCAGTCCACTTATCACCAGCAGCAATATCCATAACAACAACCTGGTCCTGAGGTAGCGGTGAGTCTTGCTCCATGAGGTAACGAGTCTGGGTATCATGGTATGTATCACTCTGATTTTTGAATCACTTGAATATGTTGTATTGAATCCTTCTTCATTTCATGATGTTTTCTTGGAAATTATGCTCTTTGCCTCGTTCATACCTGGAAGGGTGACATGGTGCCCTAGTAAGTTGATTTTCCTTTAGGATGGGTTACTACTGGGTGGATCAGCGAAAATTCATCATTTGTTCCATCCATGCTTACCAATTTCCATATTTATTCCTTTCATCTCCCCTATCCTTGTTTGGGCATTGGGATTGGCTACACTAGGAAGGGTTGTACCTTACCTCATGGGAAGAAGGGGCTAAAGGCCCAGAGGGTAAAAGTAGCTAGAAATAGTTAAAACCCAATGTTGAAACCTTTGAGATGCTTCGCCCAGGGATCCCCGAGAAAGTAATGAAAATATTCTTAGAAAGAAAAGGGGATCCATAAGATAACATAAACACTCAAGGTATTAGTTGATGGATAAGGGGTCTTATCATGAGCCGACCTATTATGACCATGGGCATGTAGCGGTATGACACTACCATCTATCTGGTCACCAAACCAAGGTAGTGTCTCTTGGTGGCATAGCCAAGAGAAAGGGGTTCTCATCATGAGCCAACCTTCTCATTTTCGTGAAATTTTTGTCGATGACGTCGTCACTTCTGGTCATCAAGCTAGGACAATGGTCTTCAACTATTCCCTTGAAGCGCAAGAGAAAAATATCAAAAGAAATAAAGCTAAGAGTAAAAGGAAATGAATGGGCTAGGAAACAATTGCATTTATGACAAGGTGGAGCTCTCCCTCTACAAAGGCACACACAAGTAAGACTTTACATTTCTCTGTTATTACATGCACCCCATGCCCAAATATATACCCCATTCCACCTCATACACTTATATGACTTGGATTAGATCCCACTTGGGAAGCACCCCAAAGTTAAGAGTGGTTAACCCAATAGGACACCCCGAGACCTTCTCCAAACCTAACTTCTCAAATTGCATAATGTCTTTGAGCATTTTTCTGGGTTAAGGGGGGTTTGATGCACATGTTTGGGTAATTTTATTATTGGATGTGATTTACATGTTATGATCCTTGTGACTTATGAAACCCTGGAGGGCATACTTTTTGTTGTTGCAGGACCTTGCTCGGTGGACAAGTACACATGAGGGAATGATTAGCTCAGAACTTCATGGGGGCTTAAGCCCACAAATGGATGTTGAAACCCCGGCTAGGGGTAGGAAGAGATTGACAACTTGCACGAGAGAAAGAGGGATGTTGCCTTTGGAGGCACCCTGACAGACCTAGACCCATGGGATCTTTATTTTCCCACATGGACGTTATCCCTTGAGGACCTTGGACGTCACCATGTTTTCCCTAGACGTCATCCAGTGCTATGGTTTCATTTTGGACGACATTTATGAGTCATTAGCACATATGGGCAGGGTTTCAGGCCTTTGGAGGCCCAACGTTTCACCTTCCCTGCCTAGTGTTCCATACTTGGGGCTCAACGTCACCCTACAGGGGCATGGCGTCACCCCTGGAGTGATTTTTAGATGCAAATTAATTTTATTTTGTTCAGATTTAATGTGTAAAAAACTGGCCAGGTCGGCCCAGTTATTATGAACTGAAATTAATTTTAGGTTAAATTTTGTATAAATAAGCAGAAAGTGACATTCATTTTCATAACAACTTGTCATTTGAGAAAATAGGTCTGAAATTTGCACCCTATTAGGGTCATTGGATGAATGAAATTGTGAGGTGCCACTCTTGTTTAACGTTGATTTTTGCAACTCGGATCAATTTTAGAAGTTTTATGGTTCTCTTGCATGGAATTCTCATGATTATTCTTGGTACAAGTAGTTGAAATATGAATTTGTCATCTATTGAATGGTTTATTGTATGGTTTTATTTTCTCATACAAGATTATGAAATTGCATTGTGTATTTAATGCTTGAAGTAAGAAACTTAAGTTGTTACTTTCTTACTTTTTATTTGCCAAGCTTTTGATTGAATTGATCTAGTAACTAGTGAAACCCTAGAGCCCTACATTTCTAGCACTCTAAGGGTTTGGAATTAGTTATTGTTGCATAATTTTTACTCCATAAGAAGGCTAAGGAGAGCAAGGTGCTAGGGCCTAGAATTGCCTACACCCTAGCATCTTATCTCTTGAGGTTAAAGCATAGGGGGACTTAAGTTACTACTTTTCCTATGCCTTTTCCCTCTTAGACTTTTGTGCATCATTCTAATTAATTTGCAGCCTTAGAAGACGTTATCCTCCTTGACTCCATTACCCTTGAAGGCACTAGTCCTCTTCTCTCACTTCTTGACAATACTCAACTCAAAATCCTTCACTTCATACTCAAATTCTTTCACTTTATACTCTACTAATTTGCTAACTTAGTCTAGAAATACTAACAATTAATTTGTTGTTGTCATAATCACTGCTACAACTATAATTTTGTAGCTTATAATAGCTTACTAATCATCTAAGTCATCCCAGAATTTGTACAAGGAAAGGTATTATCAATAAGTGTTAACGTGTATGTTTGATTGCCTTTTTAGAGTGTTAATTATAAAGATGTTACTGATGTCATAGTTGTTGTTACAACCATTGTTGCAGCCCTTAACAACCCCAAAATCATCCATAAAACCATTGGGCATTTGTACTAATCAAACTACAATCATTGGATATTGGAGTAGTGTCATTGCTTTTTTATAATACTTTTCTAAAGTGGTTTTATTGTTGTCATCATATGTTGTTATAAATGTTTGGAAAGACATTTAAGGCATTCATTGACTTGTATTTATTTTGAAAAGTGTGAGTGATAAATCATTATCAAGTTTGGAAGACTATTGTATCTCTTCCTTGTCATCATAATCTGCACCTTTCAAGATACATTGCTACCACTATGATCTCACTTTCATTGTATAGTAACTTGTTCAGGCAACACATAATTTCTTTAAGAAGTCATTGATTATAATTGTTGCTACTAACGTTTGATGTTTCATTGGTAAAGGGCAGGTACAAAACCATTTTCATTTTCCCTTGTCCCTTTCAACTTCACCTAAGTGACTTATTTTTTTGAGTGACGTAGAGAGAGGGGTGGGTTTTCACTGTATCTTTTTTTCCTTCATCAACCAACTAGGTCCTAGGACGTCTCCCTTGGAGTGAGGTTTTCCTCCTCCTAAAGAGAAAGAGGTACCCTATTGGAGTGACAATGATAGGGTTACCTCCGTGTTGCATCAATCTAGTCCTACTTGCCTTTAGGCTTTGGGAAAGTATAAATTGTGTGATAACAGTATCAAAGACAATGCTCAGATAGGAAGCCAAATCTCATATCCACATCAGTTGATAGCCGATCTATCAAATCTGCAAGGAGATCTAAATAGATCCATAACCAACAATCAAAAATCAAGGGTTGGATGTCAAGGAAACAACAATACTGGGGCATAACTAGGGTTTGTGAAATGGTACAGAGTTGTATGCATGTTGCAAAAGAAACAATGGTGTGCATACACATGTTTCATTGGGGATAGTCACATATACATGAGTTACAGTAAGCAAAGTCATGTGCATATGTGGGTATTAGTGGTGACATGCACGTATAGGTTCGTAAGGTCATTACAGGGGAAGTTTCAACAATAAGTCATTTTCGAGGCAGTTTATAAAGTCTAAGGGATGACATCAACAAGTTTGAGAGTTCAAGTCATATTGGATGGAGCATCCAACTTCCTATCTTGGAAAGCAAGAGTGACTTTGGCGCTAAAGGAGTATGACTTTTGGGAGTTAGTGGACAAAGTAGTTTTTCCACCAACAAATCCAGTAGCTTTGGAAGCAAACGAGAAGAAGGATATCAAAGCTAAGAGGGTTATCTTGGACTCAATGAAGGATCATTTAATTCCTCACTTATCCGAGAAGAAGACAACCAAAGATATGTTTGATGCCTTGGTAGGATTATTCCAGAGAACTAACAAGAATAAGAAGATGGTCTTAAGAAATAAAATCAGATCTATGCAGTTGTCTATATCTGACAATGTTACCAATTACTTCATGAGAATCACTTAGGTACATGATCAACTTGTAGCTATAGGGAGAAATTGACTGACATAGAGCTCGTGAATGTGGAATTAAATGGTTTTTCCAAGTCTTGAGAACCATTTGTCAAGGGAATCTGTGCTTGGGAAAAACTCCCATGTTGACAGGGCCTTTGGGATGATAGCATGTAGGAAGAGACTTGGGTTGTGTCTAAAAGTAGCAAGCAGGGAAGTAGTGATGAGAACTTGGCCCTTGTCAATAAGACAAGGAAGGGAAAAGGAAAGGGTTCCAAAAAGAAGTGTAATAATGATGGAGGAACATCACAGTCAAGGAAGAAGAAGGACTTGAGTAAAAGCAATTTCTTCTCATGTCGTAAGAATGGTCATTATGCATCTTAG
This sequence comes from Picea engelmannii, assembly GCA_009831015.1. Classification (NCBI taxonomy): domain Eukaryota; kingdom Viridiplantae; phylum Streptophyta; class Pinopsida; order Pinales; family Pinaceae; genus Picea; species Picea engelmannii. The sequence continues at coordinate 117,056 of ML815872.1, read as the reverse complement.
AGTCTAGAGTAGAAGAAGGGAAGAGAAAAGATGCAGACAACAGTATCAACAAAGACACAATTAGATGATTTTGCAGCGAAGTTTGAGAAATATTTATCACTAGTTTCTTTCCTTTCTACCAACACATCTACCAGGAGTGCATAGTACTTGGACAATGGTGCATCTTGTCATATGAAAAAAGCACGAGAGTTGTTTAGTAGTCTAACAAAGAGGGACTTAGGGATCCATTGTGGAGCTTGGTGATGATTCCAACTATGTAGTGAAGGGAGAGGGAACAATTTTGTTCCAGCTTGAGTCAGGAGGTCGCTTGATGCCCAGGATGTGATTTATGTACCAAGACCGAAGAAAAAATTGCTCTAAGTCTCAACTATGGAGGACATGGGTTTTTCCATAACTTTTTAGAGAGAGAAAGTACTCAGATGTACAGAAAAAGATAGCCCAAACTTAGTAGTGGTCGTTGGGGTTAGAGAGGTCACTTTATACAGGTTGAAGGGAAAGCATGTTCAGGCTTTGGTACATGACAGTGAAAACCTATGTGAGCTATGGCACAAGAGGTTGTGACACCTGCACTGTAGGGCATTTCCAATTCTGAGGGGGAGTATTACAGGATATTATAGAGTTCAATATTGAGTAGTAGGGAGTGTGCACTTGGCAAGAATTCAAAGAAACAACAGTAGCTCTAAGGGGATCTTGGATATTATACATTCAGATGTGAATGGGCCAATGGTAGTAGCATCAGTGCAAGGAGCATCATACTATGTGACTGACATTCATTGATAAATTTTCCAGGAAAACCTGGATTGTTTTTATGAAGACCAAGGATGAAGTATTCAGGCGATTTCAGGAGTTTAGAGCTCAAGTGGAGAACCAAATGGAGAGGAAGATCAAGGTCTTGGGGTCGGATAATGAGGGAGAGTACACCTCCAATGGATTCAAGAATTTATGCAAGGAGGTAGGGATCAAAAGGGAGTTGACAGCCTCATACGACCCTAAGAAATATGGTGTTGTGGAGAGAAAGACCCGTTCCATCAATGGTTCTGCCAGGGATATGATACAAGACCAGGAGATGCCTATGTTTCTTTGGGAAGAGGCGTGTATCACCACATTATATGTGTAGAAAAATATTCCTCACAGGATATTGGGGGAGAAGACTCCATAGGAGGAATTCTCAGGGGTGAAGCCTTGAGGATAGAAGGATATATTTGTGGGGTACAGTGAGACCTAAAAGGCTTACGATATTTTTATACTAGTGCAACAAAATACATTTGTGAGTAGAGATGTTAAGTTCAAGGAGAACTTGTCATCTAGGAAATCTTAAGATATATCATCAGTGATAGAGGACGAGGAGTAATACACTTCGAAGAATGAACAACAATAAACAACTTCTAGTTTAGGGTGTAGTACTTCAGTGGGGAGGAGGAGTTACCCCTTTCCAGTTCTGTCATGAGACCCAGGTGGCTATTACAGACACTGAGGGATGCAGGTGATGCTCCTAGGAGTGCAGCCAGAGAGTGCTAGCCTCTGAGGAAGTTTTTGAACTATATGGCTCTTATGAGTAGCATCATTGATGTTGAGATTTACATTGTATCTCTTCCTTGTCATCATAACTTTCACCTTTCAAGATACATTACCGCTACTATGATCTCACTTTCATTGTATAGTAACTTGTTCAGGAAATTATAATTTCTTTAAGAAGTCATTGATTATAACTTTTTCTACTAACGTTTGATGTTTCATTGGTAAAGGGCAGGTACAAACCCATTTTCATTTTCCCTTGTCTCTTTCAACTTCACCCAAGTGACTTCTTCTGCTGAGTGACCTAGAGAGAGGGGTGGGTTTTCACTGTATACTTTTTCCCTTAATCAACCAACTAGGTCTCGGGACATCTCCCTTGGAGTGAGGTTTTCCTCTTCCTAAAGAGAAAGAGGTACCCTATTGGGGTGACAGTGATAGGGTTACCTCAATGTTGTGTCAATCTAGTCCTACTTGCCTTTAGGCTTTGGGAAAGTATAGATTGTGCGATAATAGTATCAAAGACAATGCTCTGAGAGGAAGCTAGATCTCATATCCACAACAATTGATAGTAGATCTATCAAATCTGCAAGGAGATCTAAGCAAATCCATAACCAACAGTCATAAATCAAGGGTTGGATTTCAAGGAAACAACAATATCGAGGCATAACTAGGGTTTTTTCAATCATACGGAGTTGTATGTGTGTTGCAAAAGGAACAATGGTGTACATACACGTGTTTCATTGGGGACAGTCGTGTATACACAAGTTATAGTAAGAAAAGTCACATACATATGCGGGTATTAGTGGTGACATGCACGTATAGGTTTGTAAGGTCAGTACAGGGGAAGTTTCAACAATAGGTTATTTTCAGAGAAATTTATCAAGTCTAAGGGATGGAATCAACAAGTCTCAGACTTGAAGTCATATTGGATGGAGAATCCAACTTCCTATCTTGGAAAGAAAGAGTGACTTTGGCGTTGAAGGAGTATGACCTTTGGGAGTTAGTGGAAAAAGTAGTTGTTCCACCAAAAAATCCGATAGCTTTGGCAGCGCACAAGAAGAAGGATATCAAAGCTGAGAGGGTTATCTTGGACTCAATGAAGGATCATCTAATTCCTCACTTATCTGAGAAGAAGACAACCAAAGATATGGTTGATGCCTTGGTAGGATTATTCCAGAGCACTAACAAGAATAGGAAGATGGTCTTAAGAAATAAAATCAGATCTATGCAGTTGTCTATATCTCACAATGTTACCAGCTACTTCATGAGGATCACTCAAGTACGTGTTCAACTTGTAGCTATAGGGAGGATTTGACTGACGTAGAGCTCGTGAATGTGGCATTAAATGGTTTTTCCAAGTCTTGGGAACCATTTGTCAAGGGAACCATTTATTGCAGGGTGCAAATTAGATTTGGCCACTGAGTTCGAGATGAAGGACATTGGATTGATGCATTATTTCTTGGGGTTAGAGGTATGGTAGGTATCAGGAGAGATGTTCCTTGGTCAAGGGAAGTACATAGTGGAAATCTTGAAGAGATTCAGGATGGAGGACTATAGTCCGATGGCTACACCTATGGTTGCCAATGTGAAAAAGGTTGTCACTTCAGATTTAGATTTGGTGGATCCCAGGATATATAGGAAGTTGATAAGGTCCTTGATGTATTTGGTCAACACCAAGCTAGATGTTTGTTTTTTCTATGAACACCTTGAGTCAATTCATGGTGGATTTGAGGCAAGTGCATTGGATAGTAGTGAAGCATGTGCTTAGGTACTTGAGAGGTACAATGGAGCATGGGTTGAGGTATCTTGGAGGTGATCAAGTGAGGTTGTAGTGATATACAGACTCATATTAGGCAGGGAGTGCAGTAGACAGAAAGAGCACCTCAGGGTGTTGCTTCAGCTTGGGATCAACAATGATTACATGGTTCAATGGGAAGCAGACTTATATAGAACTTAGTTCAATAGAGGCAAAGTATATGGTAGTGATTATGGCTAAATTCGAAGCCATTTGGATTCGCAAGTTGCTTACATGTTTATTTGATCAAGATTTGGAGCCTACGGTGATATATTGCAATAATTAGAGTTGTATCAAACTCTTTAAGAATCTAGTATTCCATCATAGGTCAAAGCATATTGAAATCAGATATCAATTCATTTGAGATAGGATCGAGAAGGGAGTAGTGAAGCTTCAATATGTTTCCAAATATGAGCAGGTTGCATATATTCTTAACAAACCCTTGGTTAAAGGGAATTTTTTGTTCTTCATGGACAAACTTAGAGTGGTGCAGAATACCTTCCTCGCTAAGAGGTAATATTGATGTTTGTAGCATCAAACAGATACTTTTGCACAGGTCTAATTTTCTACACATGAGGAAGTCGTCCAAAGGCTTCTACCTCAATACTTTACTTTAATTAAAGGAATTATTAAAGTAAAGTGATTTTATTAATAAGTTGATTTTATTTAAAGAGTTTATTTAAAGAAATGCTTTAATTAGCATCAATGAATTAAACCTTAGCCATTGATCTCAAGTGAGGTGAGAATTAATCTCAACCGTCAATCACTTCAGAGATCAAGGTTAGGTCATAAGTCAATATTATTAAAGCAACTCTAGGGTAAAGAAGGAAGATTGATCGAGAGAGAGATTGATTGACACTGAGAGGAAAACAAGACTTTTTTGTAAGGATATTTTGGATAGGTGGAGAAGGCTTTCCATCTAGAGATCAGGTTAGAGAGAAGAGAGAACACAGGCAAAGAGGGAGAAGAGAGAAGAGAGGAGACAGACAAACTCTGTCTATCTCCAAGTGGGTTTCAACAGAGTGGAGACACAACAATAGGGTCGTTCCATACATAGTTTGTCGTACAGTCCTTGAGTGCGTGTACACGGGTTTCAATGGAGATAGACACATATACACGAGTTTACTTAAGGAAAGGTGTGTACAACTAGGAAACATGAAAGATCGAGGTCGTACATCAGATCAAGAGTTGCTAGGGTTTGCAGGTAATGTCTATAGTTTTTTGTATTTCTTTGTGGGCAATTTTACCAGGTACAAGAGCCCTTGTAATCTTTGAAGCTATTTGAATGATAAGCTTAGTTGATGGGAAGAATATATGTGTACATTGTGTATGAAATTTTGGTTTCCAGTATTGCTTCCACGCTATTTATTTGAGTTGATTATTCCAACAAGTGTATTTTGAGTTGCTAATTTGATTTACAACAAGGAAATCACTAGATAACAAGATACCTAGGTGTCGGAGTAGGAAAATCAACATTTCCAAAATAGCCATCGCTGGCTACAAAACATCCATATCAATTCTTGGTACTTATTGATAAGAATTTGTACGGAGAGAAAGTTTGTAGCAAAGTGAGTGATAGTGGGGTGATTGAGCTCGCTCTCTGTGAACTCTCTCATAAGGTTCAACACCCAAGCAAGGTTATAAATGTACTTGATGATTCATTTTCACTCATGTACAATATCTTGATCCACTCCAACTTCTCTATATCCTCCAAAAATAAATCTATGCAATGGATAGAGCATGAGATCCAAAACATAGTAGGGTATTTTGCACATAACAATTTTCTATCTACCACATAATTTGCAGCATTGTTTGTGATTACTTGGACAATATTTTGACCTCAACTTCATCCACAACATTCACAATGATGAAAATACTAGATTTGCATCCTTTATATGTGAGGATGCATCAATGTATTTCACAAATATGGTTCCTTTAGGGAAAGCCACAAGAAAATCGATGATGGTTCTTCTCCTCTGATCTATCCATTCATTTGAAAAAATTGTGCAACCTGTACACACAACTCTAGCTAGGTGGTGTTTCAGCTTGTTTATGGTCCCATACATAGTAGTGGGATTGTATTTTCACTTTACTTGATGGTCATCATTGTTGGAAATATTACATTCTCACCTAGTATTTCTTTTCCTAGGTTGACTAGTCTATGTTGAGGCCACCCTTGGTCAATGATATTCTTCCCTAGATGAGAATATTTTCCCCTAGATGAGGGTGCCACATCCTCTTCAGTCTTTACTCAGTTGTACTTCAGTTAGAATAGTGGAGTGGAGTCTTTCATGCTCACCTCGGTATTATCACCACATGTTGCATGCTCACCTTATAATCATCACCATGAGGGTGCACTTACCTTGGGATCATCACTTGGAAGGTGCTACACATGTGCATGCTAGATTCTGTTGAAATATTGTAACTGCGAAGTATATTCTACTTATTATTGAGTTATTATTAAATAAATCAATCCCATTTTGTGGATTGATCATGTCGAGTTTTGTATATGACCAAATCCCATTTTGTGGATTGGTCAAAACCTAATTAAATTATGCTAATTGAGAAGTCGGCCCTTAGGGATAATTAAAGTGGTTTTATCCACTAATTGAAGAAGTCGGCTCAGCTTGGTGAAGAGACACAACCCTAGTGCTTAGCAGCTAGTATAAATAAGAGAGTATGATGCCTCATTCTTACACTCACTCAAGTCACTCATCTAGTGTGCAAGTTTGAAGGAAGCTACAGTTGTCGGAAGAAGAAGAAGAGAGAGGGACACATTTCTCAGTGTTAGATATTCTCTAGTGTTTGGTTTATTTTCTTGGCATTGTATTAACAATCTATATTAAGAAAGTTTTTGTTGGGTTTTCTCCCCCATGAGGGTTTCGCAAGATAAATGTTGTGTACCTTGTGATTGTGTTTCTTTTAGTGATCCGTCTTATCCTATTATTGTCTAGTAAATTGAAAAGAACTTAATAGCAACACTAAATTTAACATGGTTTCAGAGCTTGACTGAATAGAGCACCTTTCACTGGGTAACCAAAAAACGTCACTGTTGTCGCACAAGAAAATTAGGGCTTTTTATTGGAAGAGAATTTCAGCCTAAAAACTATCAAGGGAAGTGCACCCTAGCCTAGAAAACTCATTGGCACCTTGAGCGCACCTTTTCAGTGACCAGATCTTCCGGAAAGTGAAACCCTAGTTTTTGGTTGGTACAAGAAAACTAGAAAACCAAGAAACCAGAACCAGTACCAGAAGTACAAGTCGAAAATGGCGCAAGTCAAGTTTTAAGGGGTAAAACTATAAATTTTTGAAATTAGACTGCTCCATCCTACTCGCCTCAGCCCAAGGCATCTAGTCCTTGGATCATAATTCCAAAATTTGAAAGTTGAAAAATTAGGGTTTCCTCATAAAACAGTTGATGTTGCAGTTGAAGTAAAAGTTGCAGTTATAGTTGCAATAATAGTTACAGATGCAGTAACAATATCAGTTGTAGTACCAGTTCCTTCATGCAAGTTGCAGCACCAGGTGTAGTATCAATTGTAGTGAAAGCTTTTATGAAATGTTGGGACTGTTGCCCTAGTGCACCTTACCCTAACAAGATACTATCAGAGATATGTACTTACATATGTTTAAAATGAATTATTAGTCTAAAAGGTACTTGTAGGGGAAGGGATCTTTTTTCATAGATCCAGAAGGATCTCAGATCCAACACATTCAGTGGAATAATGCACCTCAGGTTTGATCATTTTATATGCATCTATTCGTTAAGACATTATCTTGACATCTAAGTTGTATGTTGAAGTTATGAACATCATACTAACCCTTGGTCAAATTAAAGACAAGGTATTAGATTGAGATTAGAGTTTATTCTCTAACTTAGACTTCTGTCATCATAGCATATTGTCTTAGTATAGAGTGTTAATTATATCAGTAACCTCAACAGTGTGTGACTGTACACTGCCAGCTATCATGGCCAGTTGTACGAGTTAGTTAGGATCTCTTGTTCTATTTCTTGATTTGCTTGAGCCTATTTAGCTCAACTCTTTTCCCTTAATGAATATACTCGACACTATGTGCTCTGCACATTCTTGTTTTCCAACCTGTCTTCTATGTATTATCTTCTTTACTTCTTATTTTTTCATGGTATGAGAGTGCGAGACATAAGCCTCTTCACAGTTCCTGGAGAGCAGCCCGATCAGAAGAAGATCACAGAGCCTACATTGTCTTGCAGACGAGAGCAGGGGACGCAAGATTCTTCACATAGCTTGGAGAGGAGTTTGCAGCCCACAGACGCTCAAAAGATTGTTGCAGACAACAAGTGTGAGGAAGAAGAACTGCATAAAGCAGAGAAAAATTAAAGCTTACGAGAGAATTTAAAGAATTTGTGAAAGATTCGTGAAATTCTTTCTTAAGATGAAAGTTTGTAGAAGCAACTAAGGAGAAGCAAGATCAGCTGTAAGATCGACCTTGTGAACAGATCTGAGCCATTAATCAATCTTAGAAAGGACGACGAGCCCGCAGGTAAAGAGATTTTTTTCTTAGCTGTTAGATCTGAGCGAGAGCAAGATCAACCGTCAGATCAAGCAAAGATCAAGTCAGGACCGTCAGATCTCATTAGAGAGAGATCGACGGTGGGGAGGCATTGCAGGGATTGAAAATGAAATTAAAGTTTCTGCAAGTTGTGAGCCCGCAATCACTCAGGATCATTGATCTTTTCAAATCAACAAATCAACGATGGATATCGATTCAGCTATGAACAAGCATCTTCGCATTGTGAGGATCAGAGAGGAAATTAAAGCACGAGCAAGTTGTGAGCCCACAATCACTAAAGATCGTTGATATTTTTAGATCAATAGATCAACGATGGATATTGATCCCACTACGGACAAGCATCCTTGCTTTGCAGAGATCGACAAGGAGATTAAAGAGTGAGTGAGTTGAGTCTCTGCAATTAGCCATGGTCGTTGATCTTCAAGAAAGTGACATGCATCGGGCGATCTCGTACTTCGGGAGGAAGCAAGAAGAAGATGAGTAAAATACTCCCAAAGCTCCGAAGAGCCGAAGTAGATCCAGATCATTGATCAAAGTGGACACATGGTAGGAGATCCTACACTTAGGCAATAATCACTTCAGAAGAAAGACGGATACAAGAAGCCAGAACTCCCTAAGGCCCGAAGCCCGCAGTTCATCTGGACCATCCATCAACGAGGACACGCGGCACCAAATCCCTCACTTCAGAGACTTAGCACTCCGAAAGGTATTGTGGAGAGAGATCTACCCGAAGTCCCGAAGTAAATCTAAGCCCTTGAGGGCTATGGACACGGGTCGACAGATCTGTCACTTCGAAAGTTTAACACTTCGAAGGTTTGTGATGTTGTGCACCTCCGAACACTTGAAGATCGAAGTTCCAAAGTAAATCTCGGTCGTACAAAACAAGAGGCCACGTGGAGGCAAATTTCTCACTTTGGCGATATGACGCTTCGAAGGATTGCATGAGAAAGTGGACGAAAACTCCCGAATCAAATCTCCACCATCCAAATCAAAAGGACATGTGGAGGCAGATCTCGCACTTCAAAGATTCGACACTCCGGAGGATTGCGCGTATTAGAAAACGAAAACTCCCGAACGCTGAAGTTATGAAGAAGATCTTGGTCGTTCATTTGCTAAGGCCTAAGGACTGTTGATCTTTGCAGCAACTAGTAAGAAAGGCATATCACCTGAAGTCCCAAAGTATTTTTGGACCGTTGATCCTTGCAGCAACAACAGGTAAGAAATGAATATCATCTGAAGTCCTGAAGTAATTGAGGACTGTTGATCTCAAATCAATGAGGATCGTCGATCTTTGGAATAAGACCGTTATTCAGTCATTCAGCTATTCAGAGGAATTGAGACCTTCTGCATCGAAACGCCTAAAGCCTAAAGAACCGGAGCGCTTGGTTTTCAGCCCACGGTCACATGAAACGCTAAACTTCAACTTTTTTTGGCTCTCGAGTAAACTCAAAACGCCCAATTCTGCCATTAGAGGGGCTATAGTTCCCAAAGAAGTGGTCATCCTTGTGTTTTTTTGGCCCAAAGTCACACAGAGGATTTTGTGGACCTGGTTTTTCCACACGGGAAACAGGTAAGCATGCAAAAATCTAACAATTTTTTCTGTTAAATCTTTTTTACAAGATGGCCACCTCTAGCAATTTAGGACCAACTCAAGGACTGATTCTTCTTGGAAAGACCTATGAGTTTTGGTCTCTTAGAATGAGATCCTTCTTACAAGCACAAGAGTGTTGGGATCTAGTGGATCTTGGATACATGGAACCAGATCCAGCAGACCTTGCTGCCATGACTAAGCAACAAAGGACTGCTCAGGAAACACAAAGGAACAGAGAGAATAAATCCAAGTTTTGGATTCAAAATTCAGTGGATGACTCGATTTTCTCAAAAATCACAGGCATTGTTACTTTAAAACAGGCCTGGGACATCCTTAAATCTGCTTACCAAGGCAATGACAAGGTCTAAACAGTCAAACTACAGACCTTGAGGATGCATTTTGAGACTTTAAAAATGAGCCAACTCTTTACACCAAAACTTATCAACATGATGAAATTCCGATTGTATGTTTATGTGTTGATGACATGATATATACTGAAAATATTGAGTTAACCAGTTTTAAACATGCCATGCAATCTGAGTTTGAGATGATAGATCTAGGCATCATGAAATATGTTTTAGGGATTGAGGTTGATCAATCAACCAAAGGCATTTTTGTCTGTTAGCAAAAGTATGCAGCAGACATCATCAAAATATTTTGCATGGAAGACTGCAATCCAGTAGAAACTCCTATACCCCTAGGCACAAAATTGAGCAAGAAAGATGAAGTCCCTATAGTGGACTCTACCCTGTACAAATGTTTAGTAGGCAGTTTGTTGTATCTTACAACAACTAGGCCTGATATTATGTATGCAGCCGGTCTTGTTTCCAGGTTCATGGAATCCCCCAAAGATTCTCACTGGAATATGGCGAAAAGGATTCTGAGATATGTTGCAGGCACTCTCAATTTTATCTTATGGTACACTCAGTCTGATGATAATCATCTCTCTGGTTACACAGACAGTGATTTTGTAGGAAGCCTATATGACAAGAAAAGCACCTCAAGACATGCTTTTCACCTGGTCACAAACCTGATTTCCTGGGCATCAAAGAAGCAACCCATTGTATCAATATCTTCTATAGAGGTAGAGTATGCCATTTCTACCTCAACTTCCTGTCAATCTATGAGGCTAAGAAGAATATTGAATGATATGTCACTACAGAAAATGAGCCAACTCCTATCTTCTATGACAACACCTCAACAATTTCTCTATCCAAAAACCATGTGTTTCACAAGAAAAGAAAGCATATTGACACTCATTTTAACGTCATACATGAGCTAGTCAATAATGGTGACACCACACTTCAATTCTATGGTTCTCGAGATCAACTCGCTGATATTTTTACAAAGACACTAGGAAAATCCGTTTTTGATTTTCAAAGACAACACTTGGGCATTATCAGTGCTGATGTTTGTAACTGTTGAGTTTAAGAGGGAGTGTTAATTATATCAATAAACTCAATAGTGTGTGATTCTACACTGCCAGCTATCATGGCCAGCTGTACGAGTTAGTTAGGATATCTTGCTCTGTTTCTTGATTTTCTCGAGCCCTTTTAGCTCAACTCTTTTCCCTTAATGAATATACTCGACGCTATGTGCTCTGCAAATTCTTGTTTTCCAACCCGTCTTCTTTGTATTATCTTCTTTACTTCTTATTTTGTCACATAGGATAGGTTGAAGAAAGCACTTGTCATCTTGAGTGAAGGAGACTTGAAAGAAAAGCAACACACTCATTCTTGAGGACAAGAATCCGGGTTCCAGGTTTGATTGATTAAGTTAATAAGATTCAAAGTTTCACATGACAAGTTGATAACTACCTCATTACAAGTAAACACCATAGTTGAGGTAGTAGTCTTTGAAAAGTATTATACTTTGTAGCATGTGAGCATAGTGAGATAAATTCTTATTGTAATCATTTACCAGATACAACTAACATCTCCTCTAGGAGAAACCTCTTGTGTTGGTTCCAGGTTACCATGGAGGCACGTTTGATCACAACACTAGAAAAGTGTTGATCTCATTTTGTATTGTATTTCTTACTTTTGATCTTTGTTTCAGGTAGGTCACAAGTAATAGCTCTAAAGGAGCTCTTGTGATGAATTTTCTCACTGTTGTTTTATTATTATAAAGAGTATTATTCTTGTTTGTTGTTGATCTTGTTCTAGGTAGGTCACTGGTGATAACCTTGATGAAGATATAGTGAAGGTTGCAGAAGGCAACAAATTAGATGAGACATGAAGCAGACTATGTACATGACCATATACATTCATGTAGCAAAGAATATGAAGAAGAAGATATCTTTTGAGATCCAGAGTATCTCATACGGAGATTGATTATAAGGAGAAGAAGGATCCAAACATGACCAAACATTAGAACAAGAACTCACAGTAGACTTGTTCAAAGGATAATGAAGCCACCTTGACATGAAGTTGAACTCGTTTGAAGTATGACTCAGATTTTCATATTAATACTTGGTATTCAACACCAAGTATATCCTGTAAGAAATGATGAAATACTTGTAGACTCGAAAGAAATCAAGATTCAAAGTAAGCCTGATCTCAGAAAGGATCAGATGAAGAGACATCTTCCAGGACTGGGAGACAGATTCCATAAGAAATCTAGACTGTAGCTTCAGAGATTTCTAGGAGATATGAAATCTCCTAGGAAGATTCCCTTGTTTCAGTGACATAGAAGGAAGCCAGTCAAGAAGACTGGGATATGGATTTTTTCGTGAGACTAGAAGGGAAGTCAGTGTTGACTTCCAAGATTGATCTACGAGATCAAGCATGTTTCATATGTAAAAATCCTTATGTGTATCCATAGGATTCTCCCAGCAAGAGGGAGAATACTATGAAGAGACACTTACTCCAATAATTGAAGAAATAGTTCTAGTATTCATGAAGACAACCAGAACAACCATGATTCATATACAGTATGAGATGCAGGGGGAGAAATACCCATATTTAAAATTGAGTGGCAGTTGGTGCAGTACATTAGTCGAGCCATGGAAACATGACTACAATAACATATAGTGTTACCTCCATGAAAGGAGAAGAGATTTCTTTAGTATCAGTTATTGATCCACTCTCAGTTTAAGATGAACTTGTTGTCGTGATGAAGTAGAGGAGTTACTCTCAGATTTAAACAGTCACAATGAGAATGGAGCAACCATTCTCAACTTCAGAGCAGCTGCAGGTGCATAATCCCAGTTCCAGAGGAACAGTTGTAGAGAGAGTATAGGACATACTCTCAGGTAGTGAGACAGATAGTGCTTTGCAGAAAGAACATAGAGCTAGCACATGATTGTGCATATTAAGTTGGAGTTGAAGCAAGTGTACCTAGATTGTACAATGTAGTGTGAATATTTGGTTTGAAGTTGAAGATAGAAAAACTTAGGTCTGCAGGTCGAAGAAGGATTTGTACAGGTTGAAGGAATCTCCAAGAGCTTGATATGGCAGAATTGACAGTTTCCTGATGAGCCTGGGCTTTACCAAGAGTCAAGCTAATTCTAATCTTTACCTCAAGGTTATGAATGATGATCCAGTGATGTTGCTACTATATGTAGATGATGTATTCTTGACAGATGAAGAAAATCTCATCATTGATTGTAATAAGAAGCTCGTTGTAAAATTTGAGATGAACGACTTAGGCCTAATGCATTATTTCTTAGGTCTTGAGGTTTGGTAGAGCCCAGAGAAGATCTTCCTTAACCAAGGGAAGTATGTAGTTGAAATACTGAAGAGATTTGACATGTTGGAATGTAAATCCATGAACACACCCATGGAAACAAAGTTGAAGCTCCTGGTTGATACTTCGTCAGAATTGGTTGATGCTACGTTGACGGTTGTACAGACAAATCATTGGATCGTTGATGTATATGACAAATACTAGGCTATATGTATGTTTTGTTGTGAACACCTTGAGTCAATATCTGGTAGAACCCAGACGTGTTCACCTTGTTGCTGCAAAACATATAATGATATACCTTCAGGGTACGTTGGACTTTGGTCTCAGTTATAATGGAGATCATGACTTCAGACTGATTGGTTATACTGATTCAGATTGGGCAGGAAGTGTTTCTAACAGAAAGAGCACTTTAGGATGTTGTTTTAGTCTGGTGTTAGCCATGACTTCATGGAAGAGTGGGAAACAATCTAGTATTGCTCTCAGCATGGTATAAGTGGAATACATTGTTGCATGTTCCGCCAGTTGTGAAGCCATATGGCTTCGAGATTTGTTGACAGATCTATTTGATCTGGAGATGGAAGCAATCGTGATTCTATGTGATAACCATAGTTGCATAAAGATGACGAAGAACCCTGTGTTCCATGACAAGTCGAAGGACATAGAAATCCGGTATCACCACATTCGTGATATGGTGCAGAGGGGAGATGTTAAGCTCCAATATGTTGGCACAGATGAGCAAGTTGCAGATTTGTTGACCATGCCTCGATCTCGTGTAAAGTTTGAGCACTTTTGAGACAAGCTTGGTATAGTCCGAAAGGACCTCCCTCGAAAGGGGGAGTGATGTTGATGATACTATGGTATCCTGACCAACAACGAGTAGCTTAGTTAGGATATTATATCCTAGGGGATTGATCATCCTTGTACAGATCCTGAAGGTCCAGTAAGGACGGTCTGCCAAAGTACCTGTGCATGTATATGCTAGTTGTGGCCAGTAGTGGTAGCTTTGTTAAGATTTTTATAATCCTAGGGAATCTTATGATTCCTGGGCATATCCCAAAGGTCCGGTAAGGATTGTCTATCAGAGTACCACGTGGTAGCTCTATTATGATTTTATATCCTAGGGAATATTATGATTCTTGGACAGATCCTTAGGGACTATCAGAGTACACAAAATGTTGTTGATACACCTGCCTCATTCTCTTGCCCTATGGTGATGATGTTGTTTCTCCAGCCTCGTTTTGTGATGATGTTGTTATCTAAACCTCGTGTTGATGATTTTGGTAACTCATCGTCGTGCTGATGATGTTGGTATCTCAACCTTGTGTTGATTATGTTGGTATCTCAACCTCGTGTTGATGATGTTGATGATCTTGTTGTCCCAACCTCTTGTTGTTTATGTTGGAGTACTAGCCTTGTATTGGTGAAGATGTTATTCCATCTTTATGCTGAAGATGATGATGATGATACTTCAACTTCATGTTGAAGATGATGATGATGATACTTCAGCTTCATGCTGAAGATGATGATAATGATGCTACTTCAACTTCGTGATGAAGATGATGATGATGATGTTGCTACTTAAATTTCATGCTGAAGATATTGATGATGATGTATCAGTCTTTCACTGATTGATGATGTTGTATTAATGTTATACTAATTGATGTTGATGCAGAGAATAATGATGATGATGCCATTCCAGCTCCATGTTGTGAATGATGATGATGAAGATACTCCACCTCCATGTTGTGAATGATGATGTTATTGATGATGAGAAAAACTTTCGATGATTTATAGATGTGCCATTTAGTGTTCTAGATGCTGGTGATGTTGCTGCCCTCTCTCTCTCCTAATGATGTTGTATTGTAGAATACCCTTCTTGTTAAGGGGGAGTGTTGAAATATTGTAACTGCGAAGTATTTTCTATTATTATTGAGTTATTATTAAACAGATCAATCCCCTTTTGTGGATTGATCATGTCGGGATTTGTATATGATCAAATCCCCTTTTTTGGATTGGTCAAACCCTAATTAAATGATGTTAATTGAGAAGTCGACCATTAGCTCATATGCAAAGGGTCCCATTAGATCACTGTGAAATGAAGCTTATCCACAGTGATCTAATGGTACCCTTTCCTCATCCGTCAATCAACAAAGAGAGGTATGTTCTTACATTTATTAATGATTTCTCATGATACACTTGGGTGTATTTTCTCAAGCAGAATTTTGAAGTTTTTGACAATCTCAAAGACTTCAAAGCTCATGTAGAGACTCAATGTGGGAAGAAGATCAAGATCCTCCACACAGAAAATGGGGGTGGAATATGTGAAATGAGATGTCTAACATCTTTTTTCATAGGCAAGTATACAACTGCAACATATAGTACAATACACTTCGTAGCAGAACAAGGTAGCTGAGAGGAAGAATAAATACCTAAAAGAGATGGTCACTTTCATGTTGCATGCAAGGTCTCTTCCTTCCAATATATGTGTTGAGTCACTTTATTGTGCTAACTACATTTAGAATAGATCTCCTCACATATCTGTCAAGGACAAGACTCCCTTTGAGACATGGAGCGACAAAAAACCTGAAAGTCACCCACTTATGAATATTTGGATCATGCGTGTGGGCCTGCGTACTCTTTGAAAAGTGGAAATCGTTAGATCCTCAGAGCACCTCATGCATCTTCGTGGGATATATATGGTGTGAAGGGTTACAGTTTGATTGATCCCTCGACAGACAAGCTCATTATTGAGTGAAGTTCAGTTTGAGGAAAGTCTCTTGAATGCACCTTTGGAGACTGATGCATAGACCTTTGTACTTTCTCTTGTACTAGACATCAAAGATGCCAATTCCACTCATTCAGATAATGGTTCATATCTGAGTTTCGAATATGATCCAAAATATGATGAGGAGCATGTCAATGATGAACATTCAGATGATGAGCCACAACAAATGTCTAAGTGGGAACAAACCACCCTACATGAAACATGTGGCCTTGTGGGGGATCCAATGGATTAGAGCACAAGGTCCCAATTTGAGGAGACTACTCATTCACTCATAACTATTGAACCAGTGATGCCCATGCATTGCAACATGGTTCTAGCTTCAGACCCACAAACCTATGTAGAGGCTGCAGGGAATCCCTTATGGGAATCCTCTATGTAGGAGGAGTTGAACTCTCTCCTCTAGAACCAAACTTGGGATTTGGTTTCGCTTCCTTCAGAAAGAAATATTTTCATATGCATATGGTTCTATAGGACCAAGAAGGTAGTAGACAGATAGGTGAGAAGGTACACTACAATATTGGTTGCCAAAGGTTTTCAGAAGATCCACGAGATAGACTATGATGAGACCTTTGCTCCAGTATCAAAGATGGACTCCCTCTGACTAGCCTTGCCATTGCAACATCCGAAGGGTGGGAAGTTCACCAGATGGATGTGAAGAATGCCTTTCTTCACGAGGATCTCTCAGAGGAAATTTAAATGGAGTAGCCTCATAGGTTCATACAAAACTCATTCTTAGTATGCGGACTGAAAAAGTCACTCTATGGCCTCAAACAAGCACCTAGAGCATGGTATGCAAAGATGAATTCCTATTTGCTTTCTCAAAATTTTGTTAGATGTAAATCATGTTAGCTTTTATAGCTCAGGAGGTACTCCACATGTTTGTCTTGTATGAGGAAGTCGCCTTATATTTTCACTACTAGACACTTGACTTTGTAATGGGTTTTTATAAAGTTGTAATAAAGTGGTTCTTTTATGTAAGTGACTTTTTAATAAAGTGTACCATCTAATATTAAAGTGACTTTATTTCATAAAGTGCACTTATGTTATAAAGTGAAATTGTACTTTAATATTTTAAGTGATTTATTTTCGAGGGAATGAATCATGTCCTTTGATCATGTAAAGGAAAGATTATATCTTCGCCTTTGGATTTACGGATGGGGAAGATGAAAAGACACTTGGAAGGTGAAAGGTCATTTTTGAATTATAAGAGAATGCATTGGGTAGTGTGCAAGACGCAATGAGAAGAAGAGATTGAGAGATTTTCGAGAGGGATTTGAGGTGGAAAGGAAAGGGTAGCAAGCTGGGTGCATTAACCAAGAGAGCTTGGGCAAATTTCCCAAGGTAAAACTCTGTTTTGTGAGTGCTAAAATTTATTAGTGTGAGGGAGGTCGTACTGTATGGATACTTACAGTATGTACATCAGAGAAGTGGGCATGTTTTTCGAGGCAAGGAAGGCACAAAAATCAAGGTAGCTTTACGATATTTGATGTTGAAGGGTAGTCGTATAGAACAGTCCGTACAAAAACAAATTGGCCCAATTTTTAAGGTGTTGTTTTTCAGGGTGGGCGTATAGTAGTATGAACTTGGCACATTTTTCAAGGCATATTTTTTTGAGGGATAGTTTGGGTGTTGTAAGTGGTTTTCTCTTGGCTGTAAATGTAATCTTGTTGTTGATATAACTTTCGTGAAGCTAATAAAATCTCTCTCTCTCTTTGGGTTTCACCACATTGGGGTTTTCCCTGGCTCATTGCCTAAATTTCTGAGTATTACATGGATGTGTAATTGTTGTTCATTGTGTTTATTCTACTGCAAAAGTGCTTAGAAATGTGTATTTATGCTCATAATATTTTATGAATGTGGGTTTGTACATTTCAGAGTTCATAGATGATAGTTATCTCTAGGTTGCTAAGTGTGACAGAATATAGTGCATGCTGATTTTGTCATTAATTTCTACATGGTATCAGAGCTTGATTGTTTGTTTTCCATTAAATAGTTGACATGGAGATGGTTATTTGCATCATGTATGAGGACCAATTGGATGGTATTTCCAACTATTTTCAATGGAAAGTCTGGATGTTAGCTATTCTTAAGGAGAACAAGATATGGAACTTTGTCAGCACAATAGTTGTTGTTCCATCAACAAACCCTATAGCTTTGGATTTACATGAGGTAAATGGGGCCAAATCTCAGAGGTGTATTCTGGATGGGGTGAAGGACCACCGTATCCCACACTTGGCTAAGAAGAAGACAACCAAAGGCATGTGGTATGCACTTAAAAACTTGTACGAGACAAAGAATGAAAACCGAAAGATGGCCTTGAAGGATAAGTTGAATGATACAAAGATGGGTAAGGGGGAGAGTGTGTCTTCTTATCTTACCCAGGTAGCTCAAGTGAAATATCAACTAGAAAAAACAACATGTTACAATACTAAGAAAAAAACCATCAAGACACCTTAACACATCATGTATGTCATCAACAATCCAAGGAACCGAGTGAATATCAACAAGCCCTAGTCCATTCAAAGTTCCATCAAAATATAGAATCCATCTTTGTGATGAAAAGTACAATGGTAGTGAAAAGATTCACTAGTGTAGGCCTCATGCAAAATGAGGGGTAACAAGTTGTAACACTTTGGAAAATTTCCTCGACTTTTCTTTGTCTTTTCAACGCATCAACATCACCCCTATTGGACATTTATTAATTTGGACTTAATAAGGGAGGTTGTGATTTCACCATGTAGTAGATAAAGGTACAAAATACTCCCTTTTTAATCAAAGTACTATGCTCCCTTTTTAACCTAAGCCCGATGTTTCTAATATGTTGTTTTTCCTTTTTAACCTGAATATTACCTCTCTTATATTTCATTTTCCCTTTTTAATCTAAGTAATATATTTCATTGTTAAATATTCCCTTCTCCATAATTCCATAATTCTAGTTTTTCATCGACACGAAAATGTCATTTTTTCAACTTTTACTTGAGAAGAAGACCCCACACAGTTTTATGCATATAATCCGCTCGTTCTTTCAACATGGATATAATAGGATCGATATTAAGACGTCAATACATTGATGCCTAATGTGGATAAAATGATGTCCTAAACATGCATAAATTAATGATCTCTTTAAACATTCTAATAATGTTAATTGCAATGATAACATCAATTCACCAAGATCATCATGATTATACGACATTTAGAAGCATGATAAAGAAATGTTAGTGAGTTTTGTTTGAGTTACAACCAAGTCTGAGAATAAATATGACACTGAGGGTTTTTGTCAAAATTAACAGTCTAATAAATGCCATTTTTGACCCCAACTGTAGTAGTGAGAGCCTCAACATATTGAGCCTAATTGTTCATATGATGGGTGAGTTGTATGGATTTTTTTGTTAGACAAAAAAGGTTTATTCATCCCCAAAAGAGTTTGATTCAAGTGCCCAAATCTCCCCGAAGAAGATTAGCACCACTCAAGCGAACAAGTTTAAGATGAAGGAGCTTACACTTGACTATTGTTCCAAAATTTGAGGAGGTGAAGGAATTGATCAAAACCCTATGAGGGTTCATATTTCCGAAGTTGGATTAAATAACCCCAGGACATTGCCTGGATCTCCACCAACAATACGCTCAAATGCTCTTATTTTAGCAAAATTGTTTTGATTCAGAGGGAATTTGATAGTTTAGTTAATGCTCTTTTCCATGTCTTTGATTGTTATGACATTAACACTGCCTATAGGTCCCCTGTGTTTTCTTTGGCATTGCATGAATTGTATGACTTAAGGTAAAAAATGGAGTTTCAAGGGTTTTTTCAAGGTGGTTTGTTGGCACTAGGCAGGGGTTGCCAAAATGGAGATTATGAGGTTTTATTAGGCTTATTAGGATAATTTGAGGGTATTTTTCAGTCACATAGATTGAAGTGATAACAAATTGATTCTCCATTTTAAATTTTCATGTATGGGTTAATAATGTTCCTTGTTTGATGAGAGGTTCATTGAGCTAGTTGATGCTCTTTTTCAAGTACTCGATGAAGCTAATGTGAGATTTTATTTTTGAATTACATTGTTAGATAGAGGACTAGTGTGTGGCATTGACTATGGGATTTGCCATGTTAGCGTGGTTACGATTTTGTTGCTCTTTGTAAAATTTGTTTGCATTGTTGTTCAAATTTAAAATATTGGAGAAAGACCAAGTTAAGCATTATTAAGAATTATATCATGTTGATGTTTGGTCATTGTGGGAGGAAATTTCCCTCCTAGATGAACTTTCTTAGATGCAGAGAATATTCGATAAGCAAGAGATCCATTGGACAGATGTTGAAATACCCCAGAAGAGAAGTCGGCCCAGAAGAATAAAGAATATTGAAGTGGCACCTTTCTAGAGGAGAAGTCGGCCCAATCAAGTGGTCAAGATGAATATAAATAGGAGGTTCCTTGGCTCATTTTTTCACTCACTCACACTCTCCTAGCTACATAGAAGAAAGGTGCAAGTTTGGAGGAGGTGATGCAGTAGCTGCAGCTGCACAGTTTATTATTGCTCAATCTTTTGGTATCTCTCTCTTGTGCGCTACTCATTGAGGAGGTGTGCTACCTTTGTATGGTGTTGTTGCTGCAGCTGGGGAGGTATTTCTAGTTAATCTAGCACTTGTGCTAGGGTTTATCTGATTGGACTTGATTTGTGAACAAAATCTATCTAAGAAAGGTTGTTGGGTTTTTCCCCCATTTGGGTTTTCCCTGGATAAATCTCTTGTGTTTTTTTCTGTCTCATCTTTATGTTTCTACTTCTTAGTACATGATATATATGTTAATGGTAACAAAGTAAAAGAACACTAGGAGCGCTAATTATCTGTAAATAAGGAAAATCCAACATGGTATCATAGATGGTTACCTTCAAAACAACTTAACCACTAGAAGGAAGATCGGTACAACGACACCTTTCAACACCTTGTAGCTGCAATAACTTGCCAAGCTCGTTGAGCACTTTCCCAATGACATTGGGGATAATTATTGTACATAGAAGTGTGCCCTAACCTAACGCACCCCCAGAAATCCTCAGCATGCAATTTGGTGAAGTTTGAAAAATCGAGGTTTTTCAGTGCTAGGGTTTCTACCAGTGAAAATGTCAACCAGTATGAGAGTTGAGGATAGATTGGATGGAGCAAATAACTTTAGATACTGGAAGCATAGAATACAACTCATTCTATAAGAGAATGAATTATTGGATCACGTCAAGAATATGCTTTCATAACTCGAAGACGAAGAAGCAAAGGCAAAGTTCAAGAAGAATGAAGTCAAGGCCAAGAGGATCTTGAAAGACTCAATCAAGGATCACCTGATACCCAATGATCAGAACTAAAGTCTACAAAAGAGATGTTTTATTCCCTAACCAAACTCTATGAAATAAATAACACCATTCAAAAGCTTACCCTACGACATCAACTTAGAAATGTGACTATGAACAAGACAAAGACGATAACCAACTTATTTACAAGGATCTCACATATCAAAGACCAGTTAGTAGCCAATGGAGGTATAGTAGAAGATGATGAACTAGTAACCACTATAATAAATGGTTTCCTTCCCTCTTGAGACCCATTTGTTCAAGGAATTTGTGCAAGAAGGAAGTTACCCAAGTTTGACAAGTTATGGGAAGATTGCTCTCAAGAGGAATCTAGATTGATGTCCAAGAAACAAAAGGTAGATGATGAGGAAAACCAAGCACTTGCAACACAAGTGAAGAAGAGAAAGGAAAGAGAAGAAGGCAATCCAAGGAGGTCTAAGAAGCCACATCATAAGAGGGATGTGCCAAAGCTTCAATGCTTCAATTGCAGGAATATGGGACTTTATTCCGCACAATGTCCTCAGAAATATAAGACAGAAAAGGAGAAGAAGAAACACCATGCACATGTAGCATAAGACAAAGAGCACTCAAAGGCATCAAAGGATGAATAATTTGTCTTTTACACAATGGTGTTTTCATATGGATGATAGAAGGAAACTCAAGCAAGACAACAACACCAAACTCAAGGTTTTCATATTAGGTTTGATATTTTATATTGTTGTTGCTTAAGAAAGTATTTTACCTAGGATAACAGTCTTTACAGCTTTATTATTTTCTATCTCTATCAAATGTTTAGGTACACATGAATACTGTAGGTACGATTACCAATAAGAAAATGCTCATTGTTAATGATATACTTGTCTGCAAGATAAAATTGATCTCCTCTAGGATATGTTCTTGCTTACTAATCATTCCATGGAAGTTACCATGGAAATGTTGTTCTTATCTCTTGTTCCAAGCAGGTCATAGGTGATAGCTCTAAGAAGGAGCTATGATGATGGTTGCAGGAGGAAAGTATTTAGATAGTCTCTAGCTGAGACATAGAACTTTGTACAAGAATGTACACACCCATGTGAAGCAGAAGACGAAGAAGAGTATCTCTTATGGAGATTGTCTGTGAGGAACAAAAGGATCCAAAGATGATCGTACAATTAATTTGACCACTCTTCAGAGCATCAGGAAGAGTCAGTAGTGCCAGAAGGGCCTACCTTGAAACGATGTAGTAAACAAGCATGTTCTCGTGATACCTTGCATAATGCAAAGGAGATACAGATACATGACATTAATAAGCCATACTATGAAGAGAAGCAGATGACTCCACTAGTGGTGAGGCAGGCAACCCCACCAAGTACTAGCTCAGAAGGAGCTAGATTTGAGAGGGAGTCAACCCTTAGAATCCAATAGGGAGGAGCAACCTCTTGGTACACTCCATAGGAGATCATACTTCAAAAGAAGTCAACAAATGCAACAAAAGCAGGTGGCTATGGAGATCGTATAGACTCAGAGGGAGTCAAGCTTCAGAGGGAGCATTCATACTCAGAGCAATCTTGATCTCAGAGAGAGTCAATTGATTCAGAAGAAGAGAGAGACATCTTCCGGGACTTGAGGAGGCTAGATCGTAGCTTCAGAGGCTTCTAGGAGATGTGATATCTCCTAGGAGGATTCCCTTGTCACCGGTAGATCTTGATACAATGAAAAGTAGTAAAAAATACTAGGATATAGACTTGTCTCAGTTCCAGAAAACACACATGCTATGTGGCATTTATTCAGAGCCTTCCATCTTTGAAGAAGCTTTTGAGAAGAAGGAATGGAAGGATGCCTTGATGGAGGAGTATCAATCCAACATGAATAATGATGTGTGGGAGGTTGATCCAGATGGATATCAGTGGCCACCCACCTTTTCCAACTGGCTCAAAATAGTTTTCTAACATTTTTGGCAATTTACTATTTTTAGTAGTTTTAACTTCCAGGGCCATTTTGAGGGCCTAAATGAAGGTTTTTCGGTATCGATCTACTCAATGATATACAAAGGCATGATTGGACCCTAAAAATGAATCTTCTCGACGATACCTTTCCAATGGGATATCACACACCTAAAATGAAGATCGTATGCAAAAGTTACGACCCCAGGAAGTTGATGTACTAACTTACCCAAACGGGGCCCACATGACTTTTGGCGCTTCATCTCCTAGGGTTAGGTTTTTGGATGTCTAGGGTTTTTGGCATTCTTGCTTACTGTAAAAAGGCCTTTAGAGCCTCATTGTAACCTTCTTCTTGAGAATGCACTCTGTCATCACATCTCTTCTCAGAGATAAGCCGCCACCATTCCAGCAAGCTTGTTTCCACTGCATTTTACAGTTTCAGCTTATTTCGTTATTAAATAGAAAACCAGTTTTATTGTATCTCTGTTATTTTGTGTTAAGAGCCTGTCAATAATCTGTATTCATTTCATTCTTCTCATAAAATCTGGATCAATGGTATCAGAGCGGTCTGTTCCTTGTCGTCGTAATGCATGTCCCCAATGAGGTCGAAGTACAAAGAGTTGGGTCTCGAGCTTTTTTCTCTTGAGGACAGAAGCTCTCACATGCCCAAGCGACCTCCCATGGTAAGAGAAAATAAATATGATGGGACAGGATATCCTTTCAAACTGTTGATTGAGGAAGCCCTCACGCAACAGAGGAACAATATGATGGATAGTTTCATGCAAATCCTTCGACGACTACCAATAGGCGACGCATCTTCTTTGAATGGAGTCGCTGCCCCCTTCAAGGTACAAATAAACTTTGATATTCCTATATTTGAAGGTCAGATAGACGCAGATGCTATAGACAAGTGGTTGAATCTACTAGAAGGGTATTTTTTTGTTCATAAATTTTCGAATAGAGAAAATATTACTTTTGCGCTCAAAGTCGTTCCCCATGTCAAAGATTGGTGGGAAACTTTCTGTGAGAAAAAGGAAACAGAGGAAACCTCATTATTTTCAGTCACGGCCACTTGGGAATCCTTTAGGGATGCTATTAAGGAACAATATTACCCTGTCGGAAGTTATGACGACATGTATACCAAATGGACCACACTATGGCAAGAAAGAGACCAAGCAGTGCCAGAGTTCACAAATATCTTCCATACCTTGCACACCAAGTTGGGTATCAAATATTCAGAGAGACATCTTGTGCTCGAGTATCACGTTGCTCTGCATAGATACATCTAGACTAAAATATAATTTCTGGACATCTCATCCTTAGGCACGACCTACTGATATGCCGTCAAAATCGAGCAGAAGCTCAAATAAAAGACGCGACAATTTGAGCCTGGGAACCCCTAACAAAAAAAGACACGAAAGGGCAGCCCCAACCCATTGAACAAAGGACAGAGAAAAGATGGATAGTATTAGGACAACCAGTACAAGCTGCAAGCAAAGAAGGACACCAGAAAGACAAAGAAAGATACTCGGAAGTGGTGTGACTTCCATAAGAGCCCTTGGCATAACACTGCTGACTACCGCTCAAAGCAGTCGTTGGTGGACGAAGTGAAAGCCTCTAAATCAGATGTAGATTCTGACTTCAAGACAGAACTAGAAAGGGGAAGACGGATCATTGATGCAGAACCCAGTGCCACTGTTGCTACCACCAAGCTCCAGTCTGGTGAACCAGACAAGCCAGAAGAAGGAGAGCGCCTCTTCCATTCATAGATGTGGGTAAAATACACCCCACTGCACTTCATCATTGATAGCGGTAGCCAAAAGAACCTCATCTTAGAAAAGGCTGTCAAGGTTGGTCCTGCCTACAACGCCGCACCCACAACCCTACACCATTGGATGGCTCCGCCAAGGAATTGATCTCCACGTCAGCCAATAGTGCCGATTGTCGTACGACATCAAGCCCTTCAAAGATGAGGTATTGTGTGATGTTGCTCCTCTCAAATTTTTTTATGTTCTTTTGGGCCAACCTTATTTATGGAAACATCATGTTGTATATGAGTCTAGGCCTCATAGTGTTATTATTACTTTGAACAAGAAATTGTACAGGATACCCGAGGCAGTCCCACCTAGTGCTATTTCCTTGATATCTGCTTAAGCAATGCAGGAAGGTCATCTCTCAGAAGGGGAATTTTTTCTTCTTCATGATTCACTCTCAGAATAACCGAAAGATCGCAGCCACATCCAGGGTCTCTGTGGCCAACCTCTCCACACAGCAGAAGCAAGTAGATAAGGTCATGGAAGAATACTCGGATATCTTCTCCTCACCTACAGGGGTACCTCTTCATTTCTAGGTCAAGCATACCTTCGATCTGACCCCCGACGCACCGCTGCCTAATGGGCCAGTCTATCGTCGCTCTTTGTCAGAGAATGAGGAGATCAAGCGACAGATCCAAGAACTGCTCCACAAGGGGCACATCCGCCCCAGCTCATCACATTGCGGGAGCCCAATTGTGTTGGTACAAAAGAAAGATGGAACCTGATGACTCTGTATTGATTACCGGGCTCTGAATAAAATCATTGTCAGAAACCTGTACCCAATTTCCTGAATTGATGACCTCCTTGATCAACTCACGGGTGCCAAATACTTCAGTGAGATTGATCTGAAGTTTGGCTACCACCAACTCCCGATAGAACAGATAGATGTATGGAAGACCGCATTCAAGTCAAAGGAAGGACTCTTTGAATGGTTCGTCATGCCCTTTGGTTTGAAAAATGCTCCAGCCACTTTTATGAGGATGATGGACGATATCATGCAACCATTCACCAATACTTTTGTAGTGGTGTATCTGGATGACATTCTAATTTATAGCAAGACTTGGGACGAACACTTACAGCATATTCAACAGGTTCTGCACACCCTCCGACAGCACAAGCTATACCCCAACCTGGAAAAATGCTCCTTCGGCATGGACAAGGTCCATTACCTGGGATATATCATTGATCAGCATGGCGTACATGTGGATCCAGCCAAGATCCAAGTCATCCGTGACTGGCCAGCCCCAACAACACTCACTGAGCTTTGGAGCTTCTTGGGACTTGCTAATTTCTACCACAGGTTCGTGTTGGGTTTCTCCCATATTGCATGGGCCCTTAGCCAAATAAACAGGGGTGGTGGTAAGGAGAAATTTGTGTGGGGCTGGACCCAACAACAGGCATTCGATGATTTGAAGCAGCGCTTGTGCTCAGCCCCAGTACTTTCATTACCGGACCTGCAACATCCCTTTGAGATCAAGACATATGCTTCAAACTATGTTGTGGGCACCGTTCTCACTCAGCACGACCACCTCATGACCTATCATAGTGAGACACTGTCAGATACTGTCCGTAAGTACCCTACTTACGAAAAAGAAATGTACTCCATTGTGCAAGCATGCTGCTAGTGGAGACATTACATTCTTGGGAAAGAGAAAGTCATCCACATTGATCATAATCCACTGCAGTTCATGCAGACATAGGGAAAATTGCAGAATGACTGCCATCAAAAGTAGTCCATATACTTGCAACAATTCCACCTCAATATCAAGTATAAAACAATAAGCACCAATCACGTCACTGATTGCCTCAACAAACCACCAGTCGGGACACTCGCCACGGTGCTAGACTCTTGCAGCCATGAGACATTTGGATGGCCCCAACTCTATGAGACAAACCCTGACTTCGCCACCACCTACCAAATGTTGGGTGAAAATGCAGTTGTCGATAATTTCCATCTTCAGGATGGGTTGTTGTGTCATCTGGGCCATATCTATGTTCCATCAAGTGAGAAAGCGAAGATGATCTAGGAAGCCCACTACAGTCGGGTGGCAAGACACTTCGACGTCGAAAAGATAGTGATGATGCTACAAAAACATTTCTATTGGCTGAAACTTCGACAGGAGGTCGATAGGTATATTAGGTCCTGCACTGCCTGCGCTATTGCCAAACTGACCACTAAGAAACAGGGCCTGTACAGCCCTCTTCCTACTCCTGACAAGCCATGGGAATCCATCTCAATGGAATACATGTCAGGCCTCCCATCCACCAAGCAGGGAAATGACTGTGGTTTTGTGGTTGTTGATCGCTTTTCTAAGATGGCGATTCTGGTTGCTTGCAAGAAGAGCATCACGACAGAGGCCACTGCCAAGCTCCTTTGAACGAGTCTGGGTACATTTTGGAATCCCACAAACAATTGTCTCAGATTGGGATAGTCGATTTCTCAGCACATTCTGGTCGAGCCTCTGGTCACTGCTGGACACCAAGCTCACCAAATCCATGGCCTTCCACCCCCAGACAGATGGCCAAACCGAGGTTGTAAATCGAATGATTGTGCATATCCTTCGCATGTATAATTCAAAGAACCCTCGCACATGGGATGAGAGCCTTCCCTATGTCCAACATAGCTACAACCGAGCCTTGCATAGCTCAACCGGCCACAACCCCTTTCAAGTGGGGTTGGGATTCCAACCATCGGGTCCCATAGATGTTGCACTTCCCCTTGCGGTCACCTCGACTGACTCATCTCCTAATCCAACTGAAKCTGACAAAGCCACCTAGTTCATTGAGTAGATCCAACACATCAGCCAATAGGATATCCTACAGAATTCCAATGACAGGTACAAACAATGCCATGATCAACATCGGGTGCCACATAAGTTTCAGGTGGGCGACAAAGATTGGTTGCACTTGCATAAAGAACGCCTTACAGGACCCCATCGGAAGCTTCACCCACTCTTTTATGGACCGTACACTATCACCAAGGCCGTGGGGGATAATTCTTTTGAGATCAACATTCCTCCTTTCCTTGGCCTGCACCCAGTGTTCAACGTGGATCTCCTTTGCCCTTATTTCCCACCATTATTGGACACCTCAGAAGTAGCAGAACACATAACACCAATAGAGATCAAACCCTACTACATACAATAGGCATCCAATGATCAGATTGTGGACAGACAGATCAAGGGCACTTGACAACAAAGAATCTAGCATTATCGATTCGTCAAAGTAGGGCAGCTCCTGCACCAAGGCAGGTGGCTCACCTGGGGCCAAATTCAGCAAAAATTTCCTCATCTAATGGAGGACCTCAACGTAATGGATACCATTGCTTCCTAAGGAAGGAGGATTGATCCAGATGGATATCAGTGGCCACCCACCTTTTCCAACTGGCTCAAAACAATTTTCTGACATTTTTGGCAATTTACTATTTTTAGCAGTTTTAACTTCCGGGGTCATTTTGAGGGCCTAAATAAAGGTTTTTTGGTATCAAACTCCTCAATAATAGATGAAATCATGATTGATCCCCCAAAATGAATCTCCTCGACGATACCTTTCCAATGGTCATTCACACGCCTAAAATAGATATCGTATGCAAAAGTTACGACCCCGGGAAGTTGATGTACTAACTTACCCAAATGGGGCCCACATGACTTTTGGCGCTTCATCTCCTAGGGTTAGGATTTTGGATGTCTAGGGTTTTTGGCATTCTTGCTTATTGTAAAAGGCCTTCAGAGCCTCATTGTAACCTTCTTCTTGCGAATGCGCATTGCCGTCACATCTCTTCTCAGAGATAAGCCGCCACCATTCCAACAAGCTTATTTCCGCTGCATTTTACAGTTTCAGCTGATTTCGTTATTGAATAGAAAACTAGTTTTACTGTATCTCTGTTATTTTGTGTTAAGCACCTGTTAATAATCTGTATTTATTTCGTTCTTCTCATAAAATATGGATTAGAGGTGGTTCTGATACCATAAGGAAAAGTCAGTAGTGACTTCCAAGTTGATCTACAAGATCAAGAATGTTGTAGACGAAAGCTTGAAGCACGATTTGTGGCTAGAAAATTCTCCCAATAAGAGGGAGAATATTATGATGAGACACTTGCTCCAGTAGCCAGAAGAAGTGTACATAAAGTAGCCACAAAGATACATGAGAAGGAGTCTCATGTCTACAAATTAAAGGAAGCTTTGTACAAGCTTATGCATGCACCCATGACATGACATACTAGATCAGACAATTATTTGATGAGCTTGGGGATGGTTTCCCATTGATCCTACATATGGATGACTTGTTTCTGATAGGAAATGAGAATCTCATAGTTGGGTGTAAGAGGGATCTTTTTTTAGAGTTCGAGATGAAGGATCTAGGTCTGATACATTACTTTTTGGAATTGGAAGTATGGTAGAGATCAGATGAGATTTTCCTTAGCCAAGGAAAATATACTGTTGAGATCCTGAAGAAATTTGGGATGATGGACTGCAAGTCCATGACCACACCCGTGATAATAAATCTGAAGCTATTGAGTGACAAAGGTTCAAATTTGGTGGATCCCACAATGTACAGACAGTTGATTGGATCCTTGATGTACCTGGTTAACACTAGGCCAGCCATATGCTTTGCAGTGAACACCTTGAGTCAACACATGGTTGAACCTAGACAGGTACATTGCATGGCAACAAAGAATATGTTGAGGTATCGTCGTGGTATAGTTGGATATGGATTGAGATATGTCTCAAGTGGAGATGTGAAGCTGCAAGGATATACAGATTCTGACTGGGCAGGGAGTGCAGTGGATCTAAAGAATACATCCAGATGTTGCTTCAATCTAGGATCAGGCATGATCTCATGGTTGAGAAGGAAGTAGACATCATTAGCACTCCATACATCAGAATCAAAGTATATCACAACAAGCGTGGCACGCCGTGAAGTAGTGTGGCTCTGGAAGTTGCTAGCTGGGATATTTGATCTAAAATTGGAAAGAACTTTGATACATTGTGACAATCAAAGTTGCGTGAAGCTTACCGAGAACCCTGTATTCCATGACAGGTTTGAGCATATAGATATCAAATATCATTACATCTGGGACGAGTAGATAGTGGACATTCTCACATATCCACGGACGAGTAGATAACCAACACTTTCACCAAGCCCTTGTCAAGAGTGAAGTATGAGTACTTCGGAGACAAGCTTGGAGTGTTGCCGAATGTCCACTCTCATTGAGAGGGAGGGTTGTTGTTTCTTCCCATGTTGACCCAGCCCTCTGGCCAACGGTTCCTTGGATCAGTCACGTGAGGTGACTGAGGGGGTACTGCACTGTCAGACCTCCTGAGAGAAGAAACACCACACACATAGTCATAAGACTATGGCAAAGGCTGTGGGACTCCAGACAGTAGCTGTGTGCTACTTCGATGGATGTATCCCACTGGCAGAGGATGTGTGATTTCAGACAGTAGTTGTGTGCTACTTCGGTGGATGTGTTCCATTGGTGGAGGCTGTGTGACTTTGGACAGTAGTTGTGTGTTACTTCGATGGATGTGTTCCACTAGGAGAGGTTGTGTGACTTCAGACAGTAGTTGTGTTCTACTTCGGTGGTTAAGTACCACTGGCGAAGTCTGTGTGTCTATGGACAGTAGCTGTGTGTTACTACAGTGGATGTGTTCCATTGGTTGTGACTGTGTGTCACTAGACAGTAGTTGTGTATTACTTGGCATCAGTTGTGATCTATTGGATAACATTGTAGTAGTTGTGTGCTACTAGTTGATTTTCATAGAGATTACCAGATCACTTGATGAAGCTGTGTGTGCTACCTCTTTATCGCAGAGATCGTGCCTGATAATTCGAGCTACTTAAGGCATTGCAGTAGTCATGTTCCTGCTAGCAGATTGCAGAGTAGTTAGTGGACTACCAGATGAAGACATCGTGAAAGATACTTCCCTATATAAGAGGGAGTGTTGATGTTTGGTATTTGTGGGAGGAACTTTCCCTCCTAGATGACCTTTCTTAGATGTGGAGAAGATTCCAGAAGCAAGAGATCCATTGGACAAATGTTGAAATACCCCATAAGAGAAGTCGGCCCAAAAGAATAAAGAATATTTAAGTGGCACCTTTCTAGAGGAGAGGTTGGCCCAATCAAGTGATCAAGAAGACTATAAATAGGAGGCGCCTTGGCTCATTTTTTCACTCACTCACACTCTCCCAGCTACATAGAAGCAAGGTGCAAGTTTGGAGGAGGTGACGCAGTAGCTGCAGCTGCACAATTTATTATTGCTCGGTCTTTTGGTATCTCTCTCTTGTGTGCTACCCCTTTAGGATGTGCGCTAACTTTGTATGGTGTTGTTGCTGCAGTTGGGGCGGTATTTTTGGTTAAGCTAGCACTTGTGCTAGGGTTTATCTGATTGGACTTGCTTTGTGAATGAAATCTATCTAATAAAGGTTGTTGGGTTTTTCCCCCATTTGGGGTTTTCCCAGGATAAATATCTTGTGTTCTTTTCTGTCTCTTGTTTATGTTGCTACTTCTCAGTACATGATATATATGTTAATGGTAATGAAGTAAAAGAACACTAGTAACACTAATGCTCTGTAAATAAGGAAAATCCAACATATCAAACTTCAAGTCTAATTAGAGATAAAAAGGTGTTCAACTTATTTTGCAGAAAAAACAATGGTTTGAAATTGTTATAGCACTTGAAAAATATACTTTTCTATAGGCAATATCAATCTCTATCATTGAGCTTTGCAATTTGAGTGCTTTCTGTTATTCTATTGCATGTGAGATAATCGCTAGGTTTTAAAGTTGTTACAAAAATTGAAATTGGTAATGGAATGTTTGGAGAAATTGTTTAATGACATTTTGTAGACCCTTGTTTTAAGATGATGAATAATGGACATATATAATTGTTTAGAGTACCTTGCTATGATGTTGTCTTTATGTACAATTAAAGTGTGACATCCAAATCTCAAAAATAAGTTCCATGTCATTGATTAACTCAGAATTTGTTTTTGTTTTTCATTTCTAATAACTTGTAAAGATGACAACCAATCTTGATGCTGATAGTTGATGGAGGTGTTAATATTGATGCTTGATATAGTGTTTTTCCTTTCTATTCAATTAAATATCAATACTAGTATTCAAATGGGTTAGGCCTCCATGATTACATTCAAGGATTCCATGATATTTCCTTTCTATTCAATCCAATATCAACACTAGTATTCAAATGGGTTAGGTCTCCATGATTACATTCAAGGATTTCATGATATTAAAAAATTTGAAAAAAAATAAAAATAATTAAATCTTTTTAGAACAATTTAATCATATATGACTGTAATATTTTAGTAAATTTTATCTTTTGTTTCTCTTAATGTAAGAAACAAAGTCCACATATATATGAATTCTCTATATATACACACGCATACTCATGGATCTAAAATGCAAGATACAAACTCCCTTTAACAACTCCCTTTAACATCAGCATATGAAAACTTTATGAACTCCTTTTGTAAATGATATTTTCTCCAATTTATTTGAATTTTTTAATTAACCATTCTACTTGTTTGTCAATATATAAATTCAAAATTCAGAAGCTCACTTTCTTAGCATAGTTTTAAAATTTTTTGCAATTGATTTTTTTTAAGTTACCTGTGTTAGTTGTGATGTTTTACTTGTAATGACATTGTCATATGGATGCAAAATTCATATGGATTTTAGTGTTTTTTCTATTCTATTTTTTTTTTTTAAGAAGTTTCAATCTGTAATCTGAATCACTTTTGCAATATACTTTTTATTGTTTTGATATTATGCTTTGTTTAGGGTTATAGCTTTGTTTGGGGTTATTGGAGTTGACATCCTAAATTGAAATCTTATAAGGGAGAAGTTTTGGATTAAGAATAGTTGGATGCAAAATTCATATGGATTTTTGTGTTTTTTTATTGTATTTTTTTTTTAAGAAGTTTCAATTTTCAATCTGAATCATCTTTGCAACATACTTCTTATTGTTTTTTTACTATGCTTTGTTTGGGGTTATTGGAGTTGACGTCGGAAATCTAAATTTTACAAGGGAGAAGTTTGTTTTGCTACTATGCTTTGTTTGGGGTTATTGGAATTGACTTCCTAAATCTAAATCTTACAAGGGAAAAGTTTTGGATTAAGAGTAGCTGGAACAGTACAAAAATACATACAAAAGTGTTTCCACAAGATGTATTCATTGGGAAAGGCTTGATAGTTTACATAATTTTCTTATTCTTTCGAAATACAACTTATTTTTCTTTTAAGAATGTTTGAAGATAAATGAAGATTTAATTTTGAACTTACATTGAATTGGAGAATTCATTTTCACACAAAAACTTGGACTCTCAATCTCAACTTTATATGTTAGAATCTTTGAAGATGAATGAAAATTTAATTTTGAATTTACATTAAATTGGAGAATTCATTTTCACACAAAATCTTGGACTCTCAACCTCAATTTTATATGAGTTATATTTATTATTTGAAGATGAATAAAGATTTAATTTTGAACTTACATTAAATTGGAAAATTCATTTTCACATAAAAACTTAGACTCTCAATATGAGTTATATTTATTTCATATCAATATTTTGCTTCCATGCAATGTTTAGTGTTATTAAAGTTAAAGCCAAAAATCTAAATATAGCAAGAGAGAAGTTTTGCATTTTCCATGAATGGAACAATGTCAAAACACTTACCACATTATTTCCCATAGCAAAAGTTTTAAGTGAGAGAAGTTTGATGATTTTGAATAATCATTTCTTACACTTTGTAAATAAATGCTATTTTTTTCTTTTGGAGATTTAAATAATTATTAATCCATTTTGACACCAAAAAATTGCTTCCCACACATGGATTGCGCGAGGGGAATAAATATAGTAATCGGCATATCAATTTATGCAACGAACCAGATGGATATAAACACTTTTACAAAGAATGGTTTTAAAAATGAGAATAACGATAAATCAAATATTAACTCAGATTTGTATGATGATATTTGAAATAAACCATGTTAAATTTTTTCTATTGATATTAAGAATTTTATTTTTCTAATTTATTTTTATTGATATTAAAAAATTCATTTCTCCAAAAATATATGAAGAAATTTTTTTACAGGTAATGTATTGATTCATCTGAACAAAATATAAGAAAAATATATCTTAAACTTGGATTTATTAAAGGATCCAATTTCTTAAAATCTAATTTTTTTTCTATTATTTTGGTTTCTTGTCAAGTTTTACAAGAAGTGCGTAATTGTTTTTTTAATTAAGCCTAATTTACTTTTATTATTGTTATTTTTTTAATCAAAATGACTTTAATTTATTTTTAATGTGATTTTATCTAACACAACATAACACCAATTCCTCAACATCTTCCCATACTAAACTAAGCACAATTACCATTTCTAGTATATTAATATATTAAAACAAACTTAAAATAAACCTGGTTCAAAATTCTAGAAACAATATTAACGTTTCTACTCCTCTCTACATATAAAAAATTATTATAATAAAATTAATTTAAAAAAAAAAATTTAATAACATTAATTTAAAAAAAATTATTTATTTTAATAACAGTAATTAAAAAAATAATAATAATCTTTACAACGTTCTATGCTACCTCACCGGGCAATAGTTGGTAATGGTTATGAGAACATGGATGCACGCTTTTCAGTGGCTAAATGCACGATTTTAGATGGGGAGGAAGTCTGAAGCAATAAGAGGAGTGGGAAATATTAAGTACTTAGTTTGGTGCATCTTGATTGTTACAGTATAAATAATGTGTATTCAATAGTAAGAATGCAATATGTAGTAAATTAATAATTGATTCACTATTTAATATTTTTGATACTTTCATGTATAATTTCATGTTTTAAGAATTTTTTACCACCGAATATATATATATATATAATTTTTTTTATCTATTATATAGTTAATTTAATAAAATAACTTTTTGTTTAATATATTAATTTAATAGAATAACATATATATTATATGTAATACATATAATATAATATGTATCATGTTATATGTATATATATTCTCTTATTCAGTGTATCTTTTATCTTTTTATTTAATGCTATGTAGTTAATTTAATAGAATAACTTTTCATTTGATATATTTTTTATTAATGATTTGTAAATAAGTTCTCATTTGATATATTTTTTTATTAATGGTTTATAAATAACTTCTCGTTAAAAATTGTCCATTACGTGGTAAGTAACACTTCTCTTAATAATTGAGTTTTGTAATTTTCAGTGAAAATGTATGCATTAGGTGGCAACTCACTGTGTAAGATGTGGATGAATCGCAGGTCAAGTCACCATCTAGGATGTACATGAACGTGCCCGTTAGTTAAAACTGTGTATTGAAGGAGGCAATGGCAACAAACGACTTTCTGCGTTCTGGCAGCCTAAATTTGAGTAGCGATCGATTCCCAGGTCTGTCATCGAGTTCAAGAGCGCGCAGATTGGACGAGGAGGCATTGGCATGGGCAGCAATAGAGAGGCTTCCCACCTACGATCGTCTGAGAACTTCGTTACTGAACGACCTTGTAAACAATCAACCAATCGGATCCGGTCACAGCCAGGTCGACGTCACAAATATTCCGCCTGAAGCTCCAAAGTTACTCATCCAGAGACTCGTGGGAGTAACGGACCAAGATAATCAACGCTTTCTGCTAAAACTTCGTCAAAGACTCGACAGGTTTTAAAATTTTACACCCTCTACCATTTTTTGGTAATTTACTTCAGTTTATTTTACCCCCGATATATATATAAATTAGATATATAGGTGTTTTTCTGTTTGATTTAATTGACAAATTATAGAGATTTTTTCATGTTTGATTTAATTGACAAATTATAGAGATATATTTTTTTAAATAATGCGTAAGTAATTATTTTATTGATTTTCATTAAAATGTTGTGATAATTTTGTTACCTAAAATGTTCAAAGTATTTTTTCTAAATTCTAATTCTTATTTTAATTTTAATTTTTAAAATAATTAATCCTCACATTAAAAACCATACAACCATAAAAAAAAATTATTGTTCATACATATTAACTCTTTCGATATTTAACTTTTCAAACTGAATTTTTCATACATTTATTTTGAAATTTGAAGAGAACATAAACGAGATAGCTATCATCTGTATCTCTTTTGCTAAACCAATGGTGCCCATTTGCCCATTCGTGTATATATATAATAAATTATTGTATCATATATTCAAATTATTAATATTAATAACCTCTGGGTTGCATAGCCGCGTTGTTACTTGTTTGACGGAAAGATTTGTGGGATTTTGATCGTAGGATGCTTTGGTAACGCTTCGGTTGAGAAGGACAAAGAAGAAAAAATTAACAATCCTTCAAAATGTCAGCGGTATCGTTAAACCCGGCAGGTAAATAGATATTTTTAAAGTTTTTAACTTGAAATTGATGTCGGTGATCGAAGGTCTGGGTTGATTTGTGGTCTTTAATATTGAAATGATGAAAAATGACGTTGCTTCTTGGGCCTCCTGCCTCGGGCAAGACTACTCTGCTCTTGGCACTTGCCGGAAAGCTTCAAAACACTCTTAAAGTAAGTATTCCTCCAAATCTCAGTTTCATGCTCTTATATTTACTCAACGAGATCGAATTCATTATGTATGAGGTTTTGCTTCAGGTTGAAGGTGAAGTGAAGTATAATGGGCATGCCCTAACCGAATTCGTGCCAGAGAGGACTTCTACTTACATCAGTCAGCATGACACCCATATGGGAGAAATGACTGTTAGAGAAACTCTGAACTTTTCGTCTCGTTGTCAAGGCGTGGGTTCAAGATACGGTATTTTTTTTAAATTCTAAATGTTTGATCATGGGGTACTTATAAAATGATTTGTTGGTGAAAGAGGTAATCAGCCTTGTTTTATAACTTGGCAGAAAATCTCTATATTCATGTGAAAATCTCTACTTATATCCTTCAAGAAAATCTCTACTTATATCCTCCATGAAAATCTCTACTTATATCCTTCATGAA